>JARKHS020007506.1:0-121132 GCA_030143305.2 Amblyomma americanum
GTCATAGTAAGTGATTTTGCATTTTAAATATTGTTGTACGATAAAGACGTGAGCAGGCTTGTGTGGAGCGCTGGAGCACTGTGCTGCGGAATGGAGGAAAACATTATCGTTGTTTTCTTAACGACGCGCTGGTAGTGTATGGGTTGTTTTATATGACTATGCGCCAGCGCTTGAGCGCCTGCATTGTCAGTCAATTCCACTGCCTGCGTTATAAGTGCGCCTTCATTGTGTAATAGAAAAAAGACAATAGAAGGACTAAGGAGCCAGTGGAAATTCTGCAACTATTCTCAGTTCTGAAACTAAAGTACTTTCATGACTAAATCAGATACAGCGTATTGATACGCTGCTGTTTTGGGATTTGCATTGCTACTGTCTCATTTACACGCGTGTCACTACCTCTCTTTTCAAATAACCAATAATCCAATGTTGAGACGGTAGTGGGTTCTTTAGATTTGAACGAAACTATGGAGAGACGATCACCGTTATTTGCTTTTGAGACTGTGGTTTTGTCATTTTATTGACAAATGGTAATGAGGTCTGGATACGGTGCAGGTTTTTTTATTTTCAGTTGGAAAAGAGTGCTTTGTGTTCCAGTCTTCGATGGCATCCAGTCATTGTGGAGTGCTACTTCACAAGCTTGGTATAATGGCAATATAGACTTTGAACAACACCATACCAGTTTTGTATTTTTAGGTCTTCATTATACACACGCAAACATGATTCTTGAGCAGTAGTGATTGTTGCTTCCCGGGCTGTTATAGGTGCTCAAAATGTGATTCCCTAGAGAGCATTTGCTTCTTCGATGCTATGCAAAAATTTCTGTAGTTGCCATATGTATCAAATGTCACGGATAAAGCAAGAGTGGTAACTTTTGTGTGCAGCTGTACCATTCGAATGCGCACTTTGTATCACGCTATCTTATTAGCAGTGGATCGCCGTTGTTTCTTCAGCCTCTAGTTCGATTACAGTTAGGCTGTTGCTGCACTGGTTGCAATTAAATAAGATTGAGCAGCTCAGTTGTCTTATGGCTACAATATGGTTTTCAAATCTTTGGTAGGGAGGCCATTGCAGCATTTTGTTTGACTTTTGCATAGTTGTGGTGGCCCACTAAATGTGATCATAGCTATAATGGACTCTGTATTATGGACACTTTGGTTCCCGAGCAAAATTCTTGCAAAGTGATTCATCCATACTAACGAATCATGAATTAAAAAGTTTTCATACAAAACTTGTCACCAAGGTCTCCTGCACATAGTGGTGGGCACCGAAGTTGAAGCTAGACAGTGTTGATTGCACCAAGTACATTAGCCTGGAACCATTATCTTTAAAAATCGGTCAGTGACATGTTTGAACGTTGCATTTCTTTGACTTTATTCTTTAAAAATTGGGTTGAGCATGAGTTTTCTATGTAAAATTTCTCATTTTGAGGAGGGGAGACCACCCCCTCATGAATTCATTCCTAGGATAGAGTATTCATAATGTGCATTACACTGAAATGTGACAGTATTTCTTTGCACTTCTACAAGTGTTAGAGTTGTCACTGATATTTCGTTTTTAATTTTCAAGGACCAAGCGCTTACAGCATGCCTCCTCACCTATCAAGGCGCAGTTTTACTGTTTATTGGCCATCACCTTGTAGTGAAAACCTCATCGTTTCTGTGGGGAGTCTGCTGTTTGCAGCCTTCTGGGTGTTTCGTTTGGAAAATAAAAAAAAAGGCACTCTTTCTGCTCACCTTTCTTGAGAGTGCTTTTAGAGACTTGGCTTAAAATAAACGACGCTTCGATGTTTTTGAGCTCATCAGTTTTTAAAGCCGCTTCGTCTTTCCTTCACAGCTGCCTCTTCTTTCCGCCTGTACATGCTTTACATGTCTAGTTTTTTAGTACTGTTTGGAACACTAGTAGTGGAACACAAACTGTTCTGGTATAACTTATCAATGTTAACAGGATACAGTTGGCCACAGTGAAGAAAAAGGAAAACAATATCAGCGTGAATCTGCGAGAAAACTGATGTACAGTCTTTGTCAAAAAGTACAGAACCAAAGGATTTGGCTTCTAAGCCGCGTAATAAGGCCTCTGAGCATCCATGAATGTCCAACATTCACGCTGGTCAGGGCTAGATTTTCTATACCTTCAAGAGATCTGGAATGCTAGCGATGCACAACAAGGCTCAGAAGCGAATTCCTTGGGCTCTAAACTTCGACAAATGCTGTACTCGCATTATGTCACAGCATGAACAGGCATGACAAACAGGAATAGCAACATTTCGTTTACCCTAAGAATCATCACCCCACTGGTTTCTTGTCCCTGCATGGGCTAATCATGGTTTTAATCTTTTTCCATCTAGCTCAGACAGCTTGCTAGGAGCACTGTCAGCATTTTGTAATTTTTAATGTTTTTTTAATAGACTTCCCGTTCTGCTACAGGACATATTTGCTAGCATTTATACATGTACTTTAATTAGAAAAAAATAATAGTGATAACGGATTTGGTGAACAATTAAGTTAAGAGGTCTTCAGAAATTCAATTACTCATTTAATCACAAAGTTACTAGTCCTTAGTCTGATCAGTTGCCATGGCAACTTTTCTGGAGTTTTTCTTCACTTCGTCCTAAAGTGAAGGTCATGAATTCCTTTCTCCCGATTAAACAGAATGTCTCTGTCCTTATCCCATTGACCTTAGCCCATGTGTTTTTGCTTTGCTTGTAGTGCGCACAGTCAGGTAATACCAGGTCGACTAACTCCTTGTGTTTCAGCATTAGACATTACTTCTTAGCTAGATTGAAAATCATGTGTGCATGTGTTTATGTATTATAAATTTTTCCATATAAGTTATAAGTGCTGCTTTTTATTCGCGACAGGCTTTTTCAAATGGGTGGATAACATATTTTTCGGGGCACACAAACATTCTCTAGAGCATGGGCCTTCATATATTGAGTGTAAAATTTTGTTTTGTGTTGTTTTTGTGTTGTGTTAAATTGAATATATTTTATACGTTTTCTAAGGTGACGTTCATTCTATGCATTTCTCAAGAAAAAACACAAACGTTACAGGTTGGATACCTGTGATATTTTACTGTAGATTTAGTGGGCTGCTTTAGGATGTCTGTTTAGTATTTCTTTTACTGTAGCTTGTAATCTGCATGTTGAAGTTAGCCACTTGAAATTAGCCACTGGGAATTGTCTGGTGCATAACATTTCTTTAGCTAATCTCAACTGACAGCACCAGTTAGTCTGAAATATAGCGAAGAAGTTTTCAAGTAAACTCTGCATTGTTTTTCAAGATTTGATATTGTATCGTTTTGATTAATTTCAGGTGCTGATTTCAAGTTAGTCTCTATCAATAATACCTGTTGTAAAGGGATCGTACGACTCGCGGTGTAATTAGAACCGGTCGCCCGCTCGTCATCTCCCTGAGGCGTCCTCCTCTTTGAAACTCTCCCCCTCTCCTTCGGTGGCGGGCGGCGGCGGGGCGCCGCACTGAAAAGGGGCGCCCTTGGGGTCAAGAGCCCCTGACAGCGACGGTCAAGCGCTTTGACCCTCGCATAGTTCGGTCCCCTCGTCAGAACGGCGCCAAACGCGATGCGACCTTGCGACAAGCATCTAGTGAAAAGGGGTAAGCTCGTCAAGGAGGGTCGTAAATAAAAACGAGCAGACGGGCTGCACCGCGGAAGCGCCCCGCTGTAGTCCGATGACAGAGCTAATTGCGGAGCAGCTTCAGTCAAGGGAAACCGAGAGTCAAAGGAAACCGCTTGCACGTGCGTGTACGATGTGTGGCTGTTTGTGCTTTTTTTTTCTTCTGAGGGAGAGAGTTCGAATCATACTGTGGAAGTATGGGGCGTGGCACGTAAATCTGGTGGGCGACTTGTTTCGAGGGTCCATTCCCGAAATCTATTTTCTTATAGCGATTTTGATGCTCTTTTCCTGCTGTGTATTTTAGTGAGAGGGTTTTGAACCTTGCCGAAACTGGAAGGCGCGCCATGCAGTTTGTAAACCAATCATGAGTTAGTTTGTTGTGATTGGGTGATGCAAGGGATGGGCTGGGCCTTTAGGTCTATAAAACCAGGGCCCGAAGCCCTGGAAAATGTTCTGGGCTAAGGTCAGATGTAATGCATCTTCGGCTATGCCGAGTAGGGGCCTCCCCAAGTGTTAGCCAGTGCCACCTTTTTGTTCTTTAACCTATTTACCGTTTTCAGTTTGTCTCATGTATATCAAACTGCTTGCAATGTAAACATTTCGTATAATACAGTCAATTCATACTCCACTTAACGCCTGCATTCTGAGTCGTCGCAATACCGTCTACGACGGAGCACCCCTGGTGCGGAAAAGAAGTCTGCGGACATCCAACAAAGCAACCGTTTCGGGCGGTGGGCACCTCTGGTGCGGAGAAGAAGCAACTCAAAGAACCTAGTAAGGTCTGCAGCAAAGGAAGAGACCTTACGACGATGAACGTTTAGTGGCGCAGTCGACAAGGATCCTGCCGCTATCGGAAGACAGCGCAGGAGGAAGACCAAAAGTCAAGAAAGGCTCGACGGGGCTGGAACAGCCAGCCAACGGCAGTTCGGGAAGGCCAGGTGCAGGCGCGAGCAGCAGCGTTCAAGGAAGGGCCTGCGGAGAGACGGTGGCAAGGGCCAAGGCAGCGGACCAGCGACGCAAGGCAGCCGGCCGGGGAAACAGAGCAGCGACCGGACCGCTACCGAGCACAACCGAAACGGCAGCAGCGGTCTCGACGCATTTCGGCAACACGGAGGCGACCTGGCGTCTGTCATCAAAGGGTGAGTCCCTTCTCGTTACGTGTTAGCGCGAGCGTTGCTGTCCAGACAAGCTTGAGTGAGGTGTATGGATACGCGCTTCGCCCATTTAAACCCCGATAAGCAAAAAGGAAAGGGGATGAGCGACGCAGAGGACGCCGGGATTGTCGGAAGCGGGGCGAGTAATACAGGGACACAGGAGATGCCACAGGTCGAGCAGAGGAACGAGAAAGTGCCGGACGAAGTTCTGGTGTTACGAGAGAGGTGTCGGCTGGCCGAGCTGGAACTGCGGCTTGCTCAGCAGCGACAGCGAGAAGGCGCTGGAGAGAGCTCCAGGGTCGGAGAGAGGCATGGCAACCACAGCGAGTTGCGGCACTACACAAAATTGTTTGCGGGAATTCTGCCCAAATTTCAGCGCGGCGCAGAAGTTCCAGTATGGTTTGAGGCTGCGGAGAACGCACTGAATGCATACGAAGTGCCAAAAGATCGGTGGGAAAAATTGTTTTCCCGTTTGTTGCAGACAAGGTGCAATTTCTGTCAACCCGCTTAGCGCCAGCACAGCACACGGATTACGAGGCCGTGAAGAAAGCGGTGCTCGAGGAGCTTGAACTCTCGGCGGGAGAGTACCTGAGCAGGTTTCAGGGCGCCAGGAAACGGAGCACTGAAGAATGGAGAGCGTACACGACGCGACTCCACAGTTACTTGCGCTTCTATTTAGATGCGCGCAGCGTCGGCACCTTCGAACAGCTGTTAGAGTTGTTAGTAGCGGACCAACTAAAAAACAATCTTTCTGAAGCAGCATTAAAGTACGTTACGCTGCAGGAAGGGAACAGGTGGCGGAAGGCCACCGAACTGGCCGCACTACTGCAATCCTTCGAGGACGCAGAGGGGAAAAACCGCCGGCAAGAGGCCAGAGCAGAAAAGAACGGACGCCAAGGAAATGCCCAGATACCCTCCGGGGAGGCGGCCACAGGCACCGCAGGCAAGGTCACAACCTAAAGGTTGCTTCTCCTGCGGAGCAACGGGGCACCAAAGAGCGAATTGCCCGCACGCGAAAAACGGGACGCCGCAAACGCTTAACGAGAGTAGGAACGGCCTCTCGGCCCACGTTGCAATACGGGAGGACTCAGCGGCACACCAGCGCGAGCTAATAACGCTTACGTGTCAGGATGGAGAGATTGAGGCCATTCTAGACACCGGAGCCGACGTAACAATAGTTCGAGAGAGCGTAGTGCCGCCGGAACTGGTCAAGCCGCACGGAACGATCAATCTCATCTCCGCATTCGGGGAGAAGATACAGGCGAAGCTAGCAATCCTGCCCCTTACGTTAAAGCGAGACACCGGAGTCTTCGCAGACATTCGCGAGGCCGTGCCGGTCTTATGCGCACTGACAGACAGTCTGATGTCCCAGACCAATTGTTTGCTTTCAGAAGAAGCCTGGGAGTCGCTCAAGCAAGAGGGGGAGATGCGAGGGATCGTCGCCGGCAGAGAGAAGCAGGGCGAGAACTACACGCCGCTAGAAAAAGAGGATTATCCGGGGCCCCCATCACAAGCGGTAGTGACAGAGGGGAAGAAAGCGGCTGCGGTCCCCCAGGTAACAATGTATAGCGAGGGTGACGAGAGCACGAGCTCGGACGACGGCGACGTGGAAGCCCCCATGGTAGAAAAGAGAAGCGCGTCAGAAATATTCCGGGAGAACCAGAGGAGTGACGCGACGTTACAGGGGGCATGGAAGGACGCCAGAGCAGGAAAGAAAGGCATGACAGTGGTAGATGGGATCCTGTACCTCAAAGATAATCTTCTGGGCAAGACAGTGATGCAGTTGGTGTTGCCAGAATGCCGCCGCGGAGAAGTACTACAGTTGGCGCACGAGTCAAATTGGCGAGGGCATCTGCGCTTCAGGAAAACCAAATCCAGAATTAAAATCAGCTTTTATTGGCCGGGTATGGAGGACGAAGTCAGGCGGTATTGTAATAGCTGTCATAATTGCCAAACGAGATCGGATCTGCGTCGAGCAGACAGCGTGCCCATAGAGCCGTTGTTGAGGCCACGGTATCCGTTCCAGTGGGTGAACGCTGACATCATCGGACCCCTGGAACCAGCCTGGGGTAGGGGCCACAGGTACGCATTATGTGTCATTGACCTGTGCACGCGCTGGCTGGAGGTTGTGTGTCTACGTTCACTCAGTGCTAAAGCAACCTGCGACGCCCTCCTCACGGTGTTCAGTAGGACAGGCATACCAGAGGTTGTATCGTCGGACTGTGGAACAAATTTTACCGCGGAACTCACCCAGGAGTTTTTAGGAAAGCTGGGGTGCTTCCTCCGGTTTTCGACACCGGGTCACCCGGAAAGTAATGGGGCGGTAGAACGCTGGAACAAGACGTTTAAAAACATTCTCTACCATGTTATTCAGAAAGAGGGGAGGAACTGGGACAAGTTTGTACCTTATTTGCTGTGGGCATACAGAGAAGTGCCTCATGATACAACGGGGGTGGCGCCTTTTGAGATGCTTTATGGAAGGCAGCCGACCAGCCCGCTTAGCATTCTAAAGAATACCTGGACAGGAGAGAGTGAGTCTCCGGTAAATTTGGGGCCTTCGCCAGCTCAGTACATGCTAGACCTGAAGAGACTCCTAGAACGAGCGGCTGAAGTCGCAAAGGCCGTAAGGCTGAGGCAGCAAAATGCGTACGCCACGCAATTCAACAGGCGAGCGACGGCCAAAGACCTTGGGGAAGGAGAGACAGTCTTAATATTCGACGAACAGCGCCCAGACAAGATGTTCCCGAAATGGAAGGGGCCTGGCAGCGTAGTTGAAAGGTACCGAGACCACTCTTATTTCGCGCCAATGTCGGACGGCGGAAGGAAACTGGCTCATGCAAGCAAAATGCGGCCCTATATGTGCAGGGTAATGAACGTGGGCGTAATGTTAGAGGGAGACAGCGCGTTCGCAGAGGTTGAGTACGCGCCCCGACGGTCAGCAGCGCGGTCAGCGGAGGGTCGTTTGCCACGAGACGCGGTGGCCCATTTGTCAAAGCATGAGCGAGACCAAATCCTGGGAGCGTTCGCGGAACACGAGGGGCTTTTCAGTGACCGGCCGGGAGTGGCATCGGTAAAGGAACACGAAATTGTGCTGCAGGAGGGGTTTACACCTAAGGGTCCCCACCCTTACCGCGTGCCTGCGAGCATAACGGCCGAAGTGGGAAAGCAGGTAGACGAACTGCAGGCGTTGGGTTTGTTCTTTCCTTGCGAAAGCCCGTATGCGCACAAGCTGGTTTGCGTGCCTAACAAGGATGGCACAGTCAGGATGTGCGTAGATTTCAGAAGGCTGAACGCCGGGACTGTAGCTGACGCCTACCCGATGGCGCTGCAGCAGGAGCTGAAAATGAAAGTAGGGAGAGCGAAATATATTACCTTGCTGGACCTTCGGAGGGGGTTTTGGCAGGTTCCGCTAGCTCCATTGGCTCAGATGCTTACTGCTTTCACCTGTCACCGGGGTCAGTTTGCGTGGAAGGTAATGCCGTTCGGGCTCAAAAACACCGCGCAGACCTTCCAGAGGGTTATGAACGGACTGTTGCTCCCGCACTCGGACCACTGATGCGCATACCTTAATGATATCGCCGTGTTTAGCGAGACGCTTGAAGCGCATGTGCGCCATCTTAGAGAGGTGTTCAAGACGCTTGAACAGGTAAATCGCAAGGTAAAGCTGGAAAAGTGCCAAATAGCACGAATGTCCATTCGGTACTTGGGGCACATTGTTGGTTCAGGGCAGCATGCACCCGACCCAGAGAAGCTGGCAGCGATAAGGGGGTTGAAGGCACCGGCAACGAAACGGGAACTCCGCAGCGTGCTACGACTGTGCGGGTATTACCGCAGCTACGTATCAAACTATGCCGAGGGGGCGCGGCCACTCACAGAGCTTACCGGGAAAAGGGTTCCGAATAAGATCCCATGGTCGGAAAAAGCTGAAAGTGCGTTTCGACAGCTCAAAGCTGCGCTCTGCGAAGCGGTAGCCTTGGCTACTCCGGACCCCAATCGACCATACTGGCTGCACACAGACGCGTCTGCGTTTGCCACGGGAGCCTGCCTTTCACAACGAGCCGTGGACGGCTCGGAACGGTCTATTGCATTTGAGAGCCACAAGTTCTCCCCTGCGCAGACCCGCTGGTCTACCATCGAAAGGGAAGCATTTGCAGTGATTTGGGGACTCAATAAGTTCGATCACTGGCTCTTCGGTGCCCCTGTCACTGTTTTCTCTGACCATAATCCCCTTGCGTACTTTATACTTACCACACCTCACGGCGCGAAGCTGACACGCTGGACGCTAGCGCTCCAGCGGTACAACGTGGTGGTGCAACACCGGAAGGGTAGCGAACACGCCAACGCTGACACCTTGTCACGCGTGAGTAACGATTGCTGGGATCTCGACAGCGGCGCTCCGCTGGCAGCGGAGCGGGAAGGGGCTCCCCTTGCCGCTTCTATGTGACAGCCACGAGAGTGAACTCTGTGCACGAATGTGTGTTGGGCAGAGTGCGTGCGTGGTTGTAGGTAGACTGGATGCAGCCTAGCAACTTGGGACTCCGTTTGAGGGCGCCCAGCAAGCATGCCACCATGTGTATCTGAGTGTGCACGTTTTTTTTCCTCTTCCTTTTTGTTACCTCGATATTCATGTTGTTCGGTCCCAGCGAACGGCGAGGGGCATCTTTGCTGACAAAACCAACCCCGCCCCCTCCCGGTGGGCGGTTTCAGGGGTTGTTTACGATCCCTTCTTGGGTTATGATTCTACAGGTGCCATTTCGGCCCCTGGTAAAATCTTGGAAAGGGCGTGTAAAGGGATCGTACGACTCGCGGTGTCCTTAGAACCGGTCGCCCGCTCATCGTCTCTCTGAGGCGGCCTCCTCTTTAAAACTCTCCCCCTCCCCTTCGGTGGCGGGCGGCGGCGGGGCGCCGCACTGAAAAGGAGCGCCCTTGGGGTCAAGAGCCCCTGACAGCGAGGGTCAAGCGCTTTGACCCTCGCATTGTTCGGTCCCCTCGTCAGAACGGCGCCAAACGCGATGCGACCTTGCGACAAGCATCTCGTGAAAAGGGGTAAGCTCGTCAAGGAGGGTCGTAAATAAAAACGAGCAGACGGGTTGCACCGCGGAAGCGCCCCGCTGTAGTCCGATGACAGAGCTAATTGCGGAACAGCTTCAGTCAAGGGAAACCGAGAGTCAAAGGAAACCGCTTGCACGTGCGGGTACGATGTGTGGTTGTTTGTGCTTTTTTTTCTATTGAGGGAGAGAGTTCGAATCATACTGTGGAAGTATGGGGCGTGGCACGTAAATCTGGTGGGCCACTCGTTTCGAGGGTCCATTCCCGAAATCTATTTTCTTATAGCGATTTTGATGCTCTTTTCCTGCTGTGTATTTTAGGGAGACGGTTTTGAACCTTGGCGAAACTGGAAGGCGTGCCATGCAGTTTGTAAACCAATCATGAGTTAGTTTGTTGTGATTGGGTGATGAAAGGGATGGGCTGGGCCTTTAGGTCTTTAAAACCAGGGCCCGAAGCCCTGGAAAATGTTCTGGGCTAAGGTCAGATGTAATGCATCTTCGGCTATGCCGAGTAGTGGCCTCCCCAAGTGTTAGCCAGTGCCACCTCTTTGTTCTTTAACCTATTTACCGTTTTCAGTTTGTCTCATGTATATCAAACTGCTTGCAATGTAGACATTTCGTATAATACAGTCAATTCATACTCCACTTAACGCCTGCATTCTAAGTCGTCGCAATACCGTCCACGACGGAGCACCCCTGGTGCGGAAAAGAAGTCTGCGCACATCCAACAAAGCAACCGTTTCGGGCGGTGGGCACCTCTGGTGCGGAGAAGAAGCAACTCAAAGAACCTAGTCAGGTCTGCAGCAAAGGAAGAGACCTTACGACAATGAACGTTTAGAGGCGCAGTCGACAAGGATCCTGCCGCTATCGGAAGACAGCGCAGGAGGAAGACCAAAAGTCAAGGAAGGCTCGACGGGGCTGGAACAGCCAGCCAACGGCAGTTCGGGAAGGCCAGGTGCAGGAGAGAGCAGCAGCGTTCAAGGAAGGGCCTGCGGAGAGACGGCGGCAAGGGCCAAGGCAGCGGACCAGCGACGCAAGGCAGCCGGCCGGGGAAACAGAGCAGCGACCGGACCGCTACCGAGCACAACCGAGACGGCAGCAGCGGTCTCAACGCATTTCGGCAACACGGAAGCGACCTGGCGTCTGCCATCAAAGAGTGAGTCCCTTGTCGTTACGTGTTAGCACGAGCGTTGCTGTCCAGACAAGCTTGAGTGAGGTGTGTGGATACGCGCTTCGCCCATTTAAACCCCGATAAGCAAAAAGGAAAGGGGATGAGCGACGCAGAGGACGCCGGGATTGTCGGAAGCGGGGCAAGTAATACAGGGACACAGGAGATGCCACAGGTCGAGCAGAGGAACGAGAAAGTGCCGGACGAAGTTCTGGTGTTACGAGAGAGGTGTCGGCTGGCCGAGCTGGAACTGCGGCTTGCTCAGCAGCGACAGCGAGAAGGCGCTGGAGAGAGCTCCAAGGTCGGAGAGAGGCATGGCAACCACAGCGAGTTGCGGCACTACACAAAATTGCTTGCGGGAATTCTGCCCAAAATTCCGAGCGTCGCAGAAGTGCCAGTATGGTTTGAGGCGGCGGAGAACGCACTGAATGCATACGAAGTGCCAAAAGATCGGTGGAAAAAATTGTTTTCCCGCTTGTTGCGGACAAGGTGCAATTTCTGTCAACCCGCTTACCGCCAGCACAGCACACGGATTACGAGGCCGTGAAGAAAGCGGTGCTCGAGCAGCTTGAACTCTCTGCGGGAGAGTACCTGAGCAGGTTTCAGGGCGCCAGGAAACGGAGCACTGAAGAATGGAGAGCGTACACGACGCGACTCCACAGTTACTTGCGCTTCTATTTAGATGCGCGCAGCGTCGGCACCTTCGAACAGCTGTTAGAGTTGTTAGTAGCGGACCAACTAAAAAACAATCTTTCTGAAGCAGCAATAAAGTACGTTACGCTGCAGGAAGGGAACAGGTGGCGGAAGGCCACCGAACTGGCCGCACTACTGCAATCCTTCGAGGACGCAGAGGGGAAAAACCGCCGGCAAGAGGCCAGAGCAGAAAAGAACGGACGCCAAGGAAATGCCCAGATACCCTCCGGGAAGGCGGCCACAGGCACCGCAGGCAAGGTCACAACCTAAAGGTTGCTTCTCCTGCGGAGCAACGGGGCACCAAAGAGCGAATTGCCCGCACGCGAAAAACGGGACGCCGCAAACGCTTAACGAGAGTAGGAACGGCCTCTCGGCCCGCGTTGCAATACGGGAGGACTCAGCGGCACACCAGCGCGAGCTAATAACGCTTACGTGTCAGGATGGAGAGATTGAGGCCATTCTAGACACCGGAGCCGACGTAACAATAGTTCGAGAGAGCGTAGTGCCGCCGGAACTGGTCAAGCCGCACGGAACGATCAATCTCATCTCCGCATTCGGGGAGAAGATACAGGCGAAGCTAGCAATCCTGCCCCTTAAGTTAAAGCGAGACACCGGAGTCTTCGCAGACATTCGCGAGGCCGTGCCGGTCTTATGCGCACTGACAGACAGGCTGGTGTTCCAGACCAATTGTTTGCTTTCGGAAGAAGCCTGGGAGTCGCTCAAGCAAGAGGGGGAGATGCGAGGGATCGTCGCCGGAAGCGAGAAGCAGGGCGAGAACTACACGCCGCTAGAAAAAGAGGATTATCCGGGGCCCCCATCACAAGCGGTAGTGACAGAGGGGAAGAAAGCGGCTGCGGTCCCCCAGGTAACAATGTATAGCGAGGGTGACGAGAGCACGAGCTCGGACGACGGCGACGTGGAAGCCCCCATGGTAGAAAAGAGAAGCGCGTCAGAAATATTCCGGGAGAACCAGAGGAGTGACGCGACGTTACAGGGGGCATGCAAGGACGCCAGAGCAGGAAAGAAAGGCATGACAGTGGTAGATGGGATCCTGTACCTCAAAGATAATCTTCTGGGCAAGACAGTGATGCAGTTGGTGTTGCCAGAATGCCGCCGCGGAGAAGTACTACAGTTGGCGCACGAGTAATTGGCGAGGGAATCTGGGCTTCAGGAAAACCAAATCCAGAATTAAAATCAGCTTTTATTGGCCGGGTATGGAGGACGAAGTCAGGCGGTATTGTAATAGCTGTCATAATTGCCAAACGAGATCGGATCTGCGTCGAGCAGACAGCGTGCCCATAGAGCCGTTGTTGAGGCCACGGTATCCGTTCCAGTGGGTGAACGCTGACATCATCGGACCCCTGGAACCAGCCTGGGGTAGGGGCCACAGGTACGCACTATGTGTCGTTGACCTGTGCACGCGCTGGCCGGAGGTTGTGTGTCTACGTTCACTCAGTGCTAAAGCAACCTGCGACGCCCTCCTCACGGTGTTCAGTAGGACAGGCATACCAGAGGTTGTATCGTCGGACTGTGGAACAAATTTTACCGCGGAACTCACCCAGGAGTTTTTAGGAAAGCTGGGGTGCTTCCCCCGGTTTTCGACACCGGGTCACCCGGAAAGTAATGGGGCGGTAGAACGCTGGAACAAGACGTTTAAAAACATGCTCTACCATGTTATTCAGAAAGAGGGGAGGAACTGGGACAAGTTTGTACCTTATTTGCTGTGGGCATACTGAGAAGTGCCTCATGATACAACGGGGGTGGCGCCTTTTGAGATGCTTTATGGAAGGCAGCCGACCAGCCCGCTTAGCATTCTAAAGAATACCTGGACAGGAGAGAGTGAGTCTCCGGTAAATTTGGGGCCTTCGCCAGCTCAGCACATGCTAGACCTGAAGAGACTCCTAGAACGAGCGGCTGAAGTCGCAAAGGCACAGAAGGGTAGCGGATCGGGCTAGTTGCTGCAGATTTGACATTTTCAGAAGCGCTAAAACACCGCCAACTTCAATTCCCACGGTGAGATCTCGCTCTCTAGGCGGAAAACCGAAGCGAAAAAATTGTGCACCAGGCTCAGCCTAGATAAACTAACCAGGGGCATTCAGAATTGTCCGCGGAACCACCTCGATGTTTTTTTCAGTGCTAAAACGCATAAGATTGACGTGCCCTTAAGGGTGATTATTTCAGAGAATGGGGCGTGGCAGAAGTGTGTGGCCTTGTTTCTTCAAGAAAAGCTAAATCTGCTAAGCATTGACGACCCCTTTGTGGTTAAGAACTCAGAAGAAGTATTAGACTTTGTTTCATCCCATCCCGACAAGAGCCTTCAGGCCTTTTCAATCGATGTTAAAGACTTATACTACTCACTGCCACATGCTTCTTTACTAGAATATGTTCAAGACAGCATCGACCACTTCGGTGTTGTCCCCTTCCAAAATGATGCCGGGGTTTCATGTAGTGGCTTTCTTGAACTTTTGCAGTTTTACCTGAAAAATACTTTTATTTCCTGGAACAACCAACCCTTCCTACAAAAGGAAGGTGTATGTATAGGCTCCTGTATAGCACCGGTGCTCAGCGATCTGTTTTTAAGCTACCATGACAGAGCCCTCCAGCGGTACCTGGAGGGGTCAAAGGTTTTTAAGGTGTTTAGATTTGTGGATGATTTTTTAGTTTTTATTGACTGTGACCAGAAAGCCCTTCAACACGAAGCTACCCAGACTTTAGTAGCCTTCCAGAATAATCTCAGCTCACTAAAACTAACCCATGAAGTACCATCTGGCGGGGAAATCCGCTTCCTCGATATAAACTTCTCACTCACCGACAACCACGTTTGCTGGAGCTACGAACCTCGCGGCAATAAACCCCTCTTAGCTTTCCGCTCCGCCCACTCTAAGCTGGTTAAGCGAGGAGTGATTGCACTTTGTTTCAGGAATGCATTGACGAAATCTTGCCACCACTGCATGCCCCGTAGTTTTCATAAACAAGTGAACCGGTTATCCGCCGCTGGTTACCCGGTTCCACTTCAGATCTCGGTAGCAGAACGCGTCCTTAGGAACCTGAACGGTCGCGGCGAAATCGCAAATAAGTCTAGTGAGAGAAAAAAGGTTGCTGTGCTCCCTTACGTGCACACTGTTTCACACAACCTAAAAAAGGTAGCGCAGAAAGCAGATGTTAGAGTTGTTTTCACGGCCCCTAACAAGCTAAACAAGCTTTGCAAGCTGACGAAACCCTACTCTTCTGTCAAACAATTATGTGGCACCAAACACCAAACAGCGTACGTGGACTGTGTAGACTGTGTTGTGTACTGCATCCCTCTATCTTGTGGCAAAAAGTATGTTCGGGCAAACGGGCTGTTGTCTCAATGACCGGCTACGCCAGCACAACAACAATGTTAAAAATTCCTTCGGAAGCAACCTAGCCATTCACTGCAGTAAGTGCCGCAATTGTGCTCCATTGTTAAATCAGTGCCACATCATCGGACGTAGTCGTGATCAACTAACCCGAGAGATTATAGAAGCACAGAACATAGCATCACTGGGTAGCACTTGTGTAAGCTCACCGTCCATTTCATTGTCAAAAAAAGAACTTGCCTTCCTCAGGGTATCAACGTAATCGTGCACTTATCTCCTTGGTTCTTTTAGTCTCGGTAGCTATACTGTGTATTCTCGCACGTGTAGTTTACTGCCGTGTCATAAAAGCGTTCGAGAACTGTTTAAAGCACTTGCGGTTTTACGAAATAAACAGTTGGAAGTAGCGCTCGTCCCTGTCTGTTCCCTCTGCGTCCTCGGTGTTTTAGCGCTTCTGGAAATCGCAAAGGCAGTAAGGCTGAGGCAGCAAAATGCGTACGCCACGCAATTCAACAGGCGAGCGACGGCCAAAGACCTTGGGGAAGGAGAGACAGTCTTAATATTCGACGAACAGCGCCCAGACAAGATGTTCCCGAAATGGAAGGGGCCTGGCAGCGTAGTTGAAAGGTACCGAGACCACTCTTATTTCGCGCCAATGTCGGACGGCGGAAGGAAACTGGCTCATGCAAGCAAAATGCGGCCCTATATGTGCAGGGTAATGAACGTGGGCGTAATGTTAGAGGGAGACAGCGCGTTCGCAGAGGTTGAGTACGCGCCCCGACGGTCAGCAGCGCGGTCAGCGGAGGGTCGTTTGCCACGAGACGCGGTGGCCCATTTGTCAAAGCATGAGCGAGACCAAATCCTGGGAGCGTTCGCGGAACACGAGGGGCTTTTCAGTGACCGGCCGGGAGTGGCATCGGTAAAGGAACACGAAATTGTGCTGCAGGAGGGGTTTACACCTAAGGGTCCCCACCCTTACCGCGTGCCTGCGAGCATAACGGCCGAAGTGGGAAAGCAGGTAGACGAACTGCAGGCGTTGGGTTTGTTCTTTCCTTGCGAAAGCCCGTATGCGCACAAGCTGGTTTGCGTGCCTGACAAGGATGGCAGAGTCAGGATGTGCGTAGATTTCCGAAGGCTGAACGCCGGGACTGTAGCTGACGCCTACCCGATTGCGCTGCAGCAGGAGCTGAAAATGAAAGTAGGAAGAGCGAAATATATTACCTTGCTGGACCTTCGGAGGGGGTTTTGACAGGTTCCGCTAGCTCCATTGGCTCAGATGCTTACCGCTTTCACCTGTCACCGGGGTCAGTTTGCGTGGAAGGTAATGCCGTTCGGGCTCAAAAACGCCGCGCAGACCTTCCAGAGGGTAATGAACGGACTGTTGCTCCCGCACTCGGACCACTGATGCGCATAACTTAATGATATCGCCGTGTTTAGCAAGACGCTTGAAACGCATGTGCGCCATCTTAGAGAGGTGTTCAAGACGATTGAACAGGTAAATCGCCAGGTAAAGCTGGAAAAGTGCCAAATAGCACGAATGTCCATTCGGTACTTGGGGCACATTGTTGGTTCAGGGCAGCATGCACCCGACCCAGAGAAGCTGGCAGCGATAAGGGGGTTGAAGGCACCGGCAACGAAACGGGAACTCCGCAGCGTGCTACGACTGTGCGGGTATTACCGCAGCTACGTATCAAACTATGCCGAGGGGGCGCGGCCACTCACAGAGCTTACCGGGAAAAGGGTTCCGAATAAGATCCCATGGTCGGAAAAAGCTGAAAGTGCGTTTCGACAGCTCAAAGCTGCGCTCTGCGAAGCGGTAGCCTTGGCTACTCCGGACCCCAATCGACCATACTGGCTGCACACAGACGCGTCTGCGTTTACCACGGGAGCCTGCCTTTCACAACGAGCTGTGGACGGCTCGGAACGGTCTATTGCATTTGAGAGCCACAAGTTCTCCCCTGCGCAGACCCGCTGGTCTACCATCGAAAGGGAAGCATTTGCAGTGATTTGGGGACTCAATAAGTTCGATCACTGGCTCTTCGGTGCCCCTGTCACTGTTTTCTCTGACCATAATCCCCTTGCGTACTTTATACTTACCACACCGCACGGCGCGAAGCTGACACGCCGGACGCTAGCGCTCCAGCGGTACAACGTGGTGGTGCAACACCGGAAGGGTAGCGAACACGCCAACGCTGACACCTTGTCACGCGTGAGTAACGATTGCTGGGATCTCGACAGCGGCGCTCCGCTGGCAGCGGAGCGGGAAGGGGCTCCCCTTGCCGCTTCTATGTGACAGCCACGAGAGTGAACTCTGTGCACGAATGTGTGTTGGGCAGAGTGCGTGCGTGGTTGTAGGTAGACTGGATGCAGCCTAGCAACTTGGGACTCCGTTTGAGGGCGCCCAGCAAGCATGCCACCATGTGTATCTGAGTGTGCACGTTTTTTTTCCTCTTCCTTTTTGTTACCTGGATATTCATGTTGTTCGGTCCCAGCGAACGGCGAGGGGCATCTTTGCTGACAAAACCAACCCCGCCACCTCCCGGCGGGCGGTTTCAGGGGTTGTTTACGATCCCTTCTTGGGTTATGATTCTACGGGTGCCATTTCGGCCCCTGGTAAAATCTTGGGAAGGGCGTGTAAAGGGATCGTACGACTCGCGGTGTCATTAGAACCGGTCGCCCGCTTATCGTCTCCCTGAGGCGGCCTCCTCTTTAAAACTCTCCCCCTCCCCTTTCGGTGGCGGGCGGCGGCGGGGCGCCGCACTGATAAGGAGCACCCTTGGGGTCAAGAGCCCCTGACAGCGACGGTCAAGCGCTTTGACCCTCGCATTGTTCGGTCCCCTCGTCAGAGCGGCGCCAAACGCGATGCGACCTTGCGACAAGCATCTCGTGAAAAGGGGTAAGCTCGTCAAGGAGGGTCGTAAATAAAAACGAGCAGACGGGTTGCACCGCGGAAGCGCCCCGCTGTAGTCCGATGACAGAGCTAATTGCGGAACAGCTTCAGTCAAGGGAAACCGAGAGTCAAAGGAAACCGCTTGCACGTGCGGGTACGATGTGTGGTTGTTTGTGCTTTTTTTTTTCTTCTGAGGGAGAGAGTTCGAATCATACTGTGGAAGTATGGGGCGTGGCACGTAAATCTGGTGGGCGACTTGTTTCGAGGGTCCATTCCCGAAATCTATTTTCTGATAGCGATTTTGATGCTCTTTTCCTGCTGTGTATTTTAGGGAGACGGTTTTGAACCTTGCCGAAACTTGAAGGCGTGCCATGCAGTTTGTAAACCAATCATGAGTTAGTTTGTTGTGATTGGGTGATGCAAGGGATGGGCTGGGCCTTTAGGTCTTTAAAACCAGGGCCCGAAGCCCTGGAAAATGTTCTGGGCTAAGGTCAGATGTAACGCATCTTCGGCTATGTCGAGTAGGGGCCTCCCCAAGTGTTAGCCAGTGCCACCTCTTTGTTCTTTAACCTATTTACCGTTTTCAGTTTGTCTCATGTATATCAAACTGCTTGCAATGTAAACATTTCGTATAATACAGTCAATTCATACTCCACTTAACGCCTGCATTCTGAGTCGTCGCAATACCGTCTACGACGGAGCACCCCTGGTGCGGAAAAGAAGTCTGCGCACATCCAACAAAGCAACCGTTTCGGGCGGTGGGCACCTCTGGTGCGGAGAAGAAGCAACTCAAAGAACCTAGTAAGGTCTGCAGCAAAGGAAGAGACCTTACGACGAAGAACGTTTGGTGCTGTCCAAGAATTGTGTTTTCAAATGTTATTTATTGTGCTCCGTTTACAAAAATAAAATTGTAATATACAGGCCTTCGTTAACTTTTGTTTACTTTATGCAGGTTCTTTAAATTCTTTAGAATTAAATGAGCTTGACATGTTAAGCAGCCTTTTAATGCTGCTGGTGTTAATATTTCAGATATGTGTGTATGCTAGTAACTTACATTTGCGATAATTCAATGCTATTTGTAACGGTGGTCTGTGTAATTTAGTCTTTTCGAACATCCAATGAAATGAATGCAAGTTGCATGCACAAGTTAAATAATAATAATAATTATTATTTTTTGAGGAAAGGAAATGGCGCAATAGCTGTCTCATATATCATTGGACACCTGAACCGCGCCGGAATGGAAGGGATTAAGGAGGGAGTGAAAGAAAGGAAGGAAGAGGTGCCGTAGTGGAGATCTCCGGAATAATTTTGACCACCTGGGGATCTTTAACGTGGATTGACATCGCACAGCACACGGGCGCCTTAGCGTTTTTCCTCCATATAAACGCAGCCGCCGCGGTCGGGTTCGAACTACAAGTTAAATGGCGACAGTGTTTTGAGGACGTGCTAGTAACAATGTTTTGTAAAATGCTTAAAACTGCCATTTCGGAAAAAAAATGTCGAACAAACTTACACAGCTACCTTGCACTATGAAGGTAAAATCCAAGAACTATATTTTTGTTCGAAAATGAAAACACGGAGCACAAGCTATATGCCATGTTTTGTGTAATCATACTGCGAAGCCTCCTGCTTTTATCAACTTTGAGGACTAATAGACTACATGAAAATTGTGCTCGAACAATATTTTCAACGCGCGAGTGGAGCACGGAATTCTAAATTTTCTTTAATAAGGTCTATTATGGACTGCAAAAATAACTGACAGTAATGAACGGATTTTAAGGATACAATATACAAATGCATTTTTTTAAAAACTTCTAAAGGCATAGAGATAGCAAACATTATTTGTCCAATGTGGAGCTGCCCTCATGTGACTTGTGCACCATTCAGGTTCTTTAACTTCAGGGATTCGGTTTTTCGACCACAGTGAAGAGATGGTATACTTTTACGAGAAGAAAAAAATGGCCAGGCTTAGCTTGGTTAAGCCAAGAATGCGTTGCATATGTCGATGGAGTTCCGTGCTGCTCCGTTGACTCGATAGGCTATTGACTCGATCGCCATTGAAACTGCCCGTGTAGCAGCGCTCGATCGCCTTTGAATCGATAGACTATCGGTTAGAGGGCCCTCGAAATGCCCGTGTGACAGGGGTATAAGACTGTCCCGGTGAAGGAGCGCAGCTCTTTTATACATATGCCGTGACGTCAATCATAGCGCAGCGCCCCTAGTAGGAGGAGCGGGAGTAAGGTGGTGGCTGCGGCCGCGCGCGACCGCGCCAGTTGGGGCCCAGCTTTTCCCCCTTGACGTCACGCGCCTGCGCAGCGCCCCTAGCGGGAGGAGCGGGAGTCAGGTGGTGGCTGCGGCCGCGCGCGACCGCGCCAGTTGGGGCCCAGCTTTTCCTCCGTGACGTCACGCGCTGGCGCAGCGCCCCTAGCGGGAGGAGCGGGAGTCAGGTGGTGGCTGCGGCCGCGCGCGACCGCGCGAGTTGGGGCCCAGCTTTTCCTCCGGCTGTCGTGACGTCACGTCACGTGGTTTGGTGGCTGCCCGGCCGCTCCCAAGGGCTGGACTGAGTGATTGCAATATGCAACGCATAAAAATATGTTGCAGGAATCCGGCACGTAGATCCGTTACCACGGTCTTCTTTTCAGTTTCATTGCCTGTCGTCTCCCCAGCTCTGCTTTTCTTGCCCATTGCGAACCACCCCGTGAAGATACTTTCGGCTAGCGCCGGAGCCATGGTTTCTGTGTATTTTACAGAAGTGCCGTATGCACAGCGGGGTCAGAATAAAGACATTTCCTTGCCGCCGCCGCTGGTCTTGTTTTGTTTCCGCGATATACGGCAGTACGCTGCGACGTGACTGCGACGTCGTGTGTATGCATGGCGCCACGATCGTGCAACGCAGGCATCCAGGATGAGGTGAAGACAGCGGTCCGATGCACTTTGTATCCAGCGTTTTTGCCCTGTTCCTTATAGTAATACTTCGTAAAGGCATGGACGGAACGGGGCTAGGTGTTATATCTCAACATTGAAGTCCGATTGGGATTTGTTCATGATTACAAAGCGCATTTGAACCTGATTATTGTAATTAAAGAACTAGCACCGTTCAGCCTGTATAGTTAGCAGTTCTAGTAGCCCTGTAAGAAAGAGCAGAAATGCAATATAGAAAAACGGACCGCTGTCATAACCTCCTCCTCCTGGATGCCGGCGTTGCGAAATCTTAGCGCCTGCATACACACACACCGCAGCCACCGCTCAGCGTATCGCCGCGGTTGAAACCTCCCATTGCTAACCGGAAGTGCTTCGTATTTTTTGGTGTAAAATCTGCACCAAATCTGCTCTCTTCGCCAACCGCAAGTCCTCCTTTTTTTTTTTTGGTTGAAATCTACCCCAAGTCTAACGGTGTATATCGAACCTCGATTTGGGAGGCCGCTAGAGGACAAGACAAAAACACCCATCTGGGTTGATTTGTGTTTAGTGTTTATTTACTTAATATTATGTAACAACACTGTGTATATATGGCTATAGAATAATTAGTGCATGTTTAGTTTATTTCGTTTATGCACACAAGTTGTCAATGATTGAAAATGGCCTTAGTGCTAATTGTGTTCTCTGCCGTCATTTAGGAAATAATTTTTTCTCCGTGTATTTTTGCCAGTGCTTTGCTGTGTGTTGCACGTGAATAAAAGTTATGAATTTGCTGTGTGAAACAAAACATTTTTTTCTGGCATTTATTTTGGATGAAAAATTATTCAATCACCACTTGGATTCATAGATATTAATAGTGCATCGGATATGTGATGAGCTGCAGCTAGATACAAAGGGATATTGTGCATTGAATATCTACAATTGATCAATTAAGAAAAGTGTAAGATATTCAAATCAAGTGCATATTGTTAGAATTAGGGTATATATGTAAATAACGGTGTTTTTTTTGTTCCGCATTTTCATGATTAGTCAACATTCATTTTTTGAATATATGTACGTGAAAAGATATGGTGTGAATATGAAAGTTGTTGCAGTCCCATGAAAGTAATTGGAACGAGGCGCTTCTGAAAAGGATCAGATGTTCTGTAATATCGTGGCAAATTTTGGCGCACAAACAGACTATTTATTTAAATACGTGTCATTTATATCTCTCGTATTTAAATCTCACGGGATTTACAATTATGCCGAAAAAGCTGGCATGGTTCGGTACCTCAACAGAAGCAATTAGGTTCATTTAATTGTGGTTGACAACCTTTACATTCTCACCCGAGCGTTAAAAGGATACTAAAAGAGTTACAATGTAGACTATAATTATTAAACGGCATAAAATTGCCATAACTCTTAGTTGAAAAGCTCACTTGTTTGAAATTCAGAATAGGGCTTTGGCTTTTTTAAAATCTTCATCCAGTTCACTGGGACACTTTATGTGTGAAGTTTTTGCCTGCAAATATCCCTTGCACAATCATTACATGAGGAGGTATACATAAGAGCACACCCAATTCATCTCCCATTTGATACACAGGACCTGTATCTGCTGCAATGGGAGAATACAGGACCAGTATATACCGCGGGTGTGCCCTGTAATAGGTCCTACACGAGGTGTACAGGATATACAGGAACAACTATAGGAACGTATAGGACCTATCTCAAGGCCCTGTATGTGCTTATTTAGATCCTTCATGCTCCTCTATGGCTCTCTTAAAGCCTACATCGGCTCCTATATAATCATTTACTATTTCTTGCAGGACCTACAATAAGCACATATAGTTTTTTTCAACAGGGTTGGTTAAAATGGGCTATGTACGCAGCATTCAAGGACTGAACGGCAAGGGCTGCACGACAAAGTGCCTGTCCCAACGAAATAAGCATCTGTGCGGCGTTTAATTTAACAGTATTTTATTTACGCTACTTCATGTCGGTAGCCTCAGCAGATTGATCCGTGTGATGATTACCTCAGAAAATGCTCAAACCAAAAGTGGCGAAAGTTGTCGGTGGTGGTAGTTGTATCTGGACGAAATGCACAGACATAGGCAGGGTGGCCGTACTGCCGAGCCTGGACTTCGAGGGTCTTCTCGATCGTGCAGGCTTCTTGCATGAATTCCTCGAAGGTTTTTGGCGGCTGGCGGACGAGGCTGGCAAAGAGTTGTTCTTTCACGCCACGCATTAATAACTGAACTTCCCTTTCCTCGGTCATCTCGGTGTCGGCGCGCCGAGAGAGGCGCTTGCTCTCTTCGACGTACCTGCGGATGGGCCGTTACGGAACCTGGATCCTACTCGAGGAGACGTTCGGCTCTTTGTTTCCTCACGACACTGGTGAACGCTATCAAAAGTTCCCTCTTGACTAGCTCCTATGTCGTTAGGGACGAATCGTGGTTTTGGTACCACGTACGTGCTGAGCCCTCCGGTGAGAAAAAATACGTGCCCGATTTTTGCCGCATGATTCCAATTGCTGAATGATTGCACGCGCTATAATTGCTCCAGCCACTCTTCAAAGTCTTCGCCTAGCTACCCATTGAATGTTGGCGGCACCCGCGGATGCTTCAGTATGATCGAGGTCGACACCTTTGCCGACGTTGTGGTGCTCGTAGAAGCGCCTTTTCGCTTTCGAGGGCGGTCCGGCAGGGTTCCGAGCTCAGGCCGCTCTGTCTGGAGACGTCGGTGGCCGCCAACCACGCACTACACTAGAGGGAAGACTGGAAGGGAGAGAAGCACTGCCGTCTCCATAAAGACATGTGGTCCACCTCCGTCGTTTATGAACGTAGCAGATGATTCCAGAAATAAACGCTGCGCCGGACGACTCACGTCTCTCGGGCCACATGACGTTCATGAGACGACTGGCTAGAGAGTCGGCAGAAGATATCACGGCAAGGTGTATGACTTCTAATTTTAACGCAGTAGTGTTAAAGCGCGCGTTGTGCTGTAATCCCGCTGGTGGAAGGCGAAATTTTCATTGGTTGATGGCGATATGGAGCCAAACGACATGACAGCGTGGGTATTTCAGATACCCCGCGAAAATACCAAGTACAACGGTGATGACGTCAAACAAAATTTCTTCTCGTTTTACAGGGTCGTGGCGTCATTCCATCACCATAACTTAGTGTAGCGCTGGAAACTAAATCATCGAGGCGGGACTCGAACTCTTAGCCCTAGGTTGAAAGCCAGGCGTTCTAACTCTCGACCACAAAGACTCTTCGTGTGAGGTCAATAAAAAAAGGCCCTTTATAAACGACGGAGTATAGAGTACTCCACAGACCGGTCAATGACATGTAGGCAATTAAGATGTCCAGTCAGCGTCACCAGTTCTGCCTGCGAATTACAAAAAAGCATATTGCCGCGTGCAACCGAAATAGACGACGTGCCTTAGTGGCGCTGGCATGCTTGGGCCGTTCAAACTACGAGCGCTGCGGAGTACGCCTCACCACCAAGAGATGGGGTGAGGTTTCCCGCTCCCTTTGATCTCCGCAGTTCTACAGTTTGAGCAATGAAAAGTAAAATAGTACCGAGCATGGTGGCACCTGCCACCACGTTTCAAAAAGGATGCTCCACCCATCCGTCCCTCTTCCGTCTAACCTTGTCCCTGATCATCTAAGCCCTATAACGCACCGGTTTTCCCGCCGCCCCGAGGGAGAGAACTATTCTGCGCTCTATCAATTCTAGTATTAGCGACTGCGTGTCGGAACCTCCATCAAAATGGCCTGAACCTGAATTTTGTAAGAACAGAGTAGTGGTCAGCGCGTTTTACGTGCTCTAAATATCGCCGCACAAAGTCAATCAAATATCTATGAAATGATTGCGAATTAAAATTGCTACTGGTCAGAAAACTAAAGCAAAGATGAAAACTTTCTTGGTCCAGATAGAACAAAAGAAATTATAAACTTTTTTGGAATGCTTGCGAAAACACTAGGCGTGTGCGAATAGTACTTTTACGTAACAGAATTGAATACGATTAGTGAAGTGAAAGCTTAACCGAAGACGATTTGAATACTTGTGACATTATTCGCAACTTTTGCGAAAATTCGCAAGAGCTAAATTATGACGAACTGTGAAGCGTTCGCTGAAGACATAAACCACAAAATTACAGCTATAGCTGTCAAAACGCGAAACTAATCTGGGAGAGGCGCAGCGCAAAGAAAACCACGACGACATATATACGAAGGAAACAAGACGAGCGCTGATCTGCACTGGTGGACACGCAAATATGAGATTGTATACATGACACGTGATCATCACGTAACCCACATAGGAAGTGCTTGTTATACTGACAACGACAGCGGACAGATGAGCACCAAATCAGTGCAGGTGAGGAGGACGCGAGTTTGAGTCATGGCCTCCGATATCGGCTTGATAGAACTTGCTGAACACTGTTGCCTTCCCCCGCCAAATCGTGGAAGCCTTACATATGCGCTTTTTTAACTGTGCTGCACGAATGGACCGCATGGCGGCGCTTAGCTGCACGGTCCGCACAGAAAACCAAAGCAAAGATGAAAACTTTCTTGGTTCAGATAGTACACAAGAAATTATAAACTTTTATGGAATGCTATGCGAAAAACTGGGCCTGTGCGAATAGTACTTTTTCTGCTACCATATAATCTGGATGGGCAAAGGGAATCACAGAAAGCAGGAACAGATTCACGATGCCGAGGGAAAATGTTTAGAGAGATATGACGCTGTGAAATACATTTCATCTGTTATAGCTGAGTCATTTAAGAAAGACGATAGAGTAATCACCCCAAATGGCGGAGCAACACTGGACAGCACAAGAGAAAAGAGCGTGGAACTGACGAATCTTAACTGGAAAAAGGCGGAAGCAAATATTTGAAGATGTACGTCCACGAGGATAGACGAAATTCCAATCAAGCCTATTAATGAACTTGGCTCAAGAGGCAAGGAAAAACTGGTAGAAGTATTGGAGGCAGTCATAACAAATAGCAAATTCCGCAGAGCTGGAAACAGAGTAAAATGAATTTGATTTTTAAAGGAAAAGGCAATAAGACGAACATAAAACCCATCGACCGATTACAATAACATCATTTAAATACAGGCTGGCAATGCAGGCGGTGAAAATAAGAATGCAGTCATGGGTAGTAAGTAATAGAATACTCGGAGAACTTCCGAACGGGTTCAGAAGTGGTAAGCGCTTAGATGATAGCCTGTTCATGCTTACCCAGTGCATAGAAATAGCTAAGGCGGAAAACAGACCTCTGTATTCAGCCTTCCTGGACATAAGCGGTGCATACGACAACGTGAACAGGGAACTCGTGTGAAACATATTAAAAGGTGAAGGTGTCAGTCATGAGGTGATTAATTTTCTACAGGTAATATATCGACAAAATGAAGTTGAAATAACATAGGAAGGAATTAGAGTACAACTGTCCAGGTACACAAAAGATTAAGGCAAGGTTGTCCCCTATCACCGCTGCTGTTCATGCTTTATATGATATGTGTGGAAAGAAGGCTACAAGGAAGCAATCTAGGTAATGATCTGTCGTACACATTAGGCGGAAAGGTTGTTGAGCAACGACTACCGGCTTTAATGTATGCGGACGATATTGTACTGTTAGCAGATAGCCAGGAAGATTTGCAAACTTTTATGAATTGCTGTGGAAACAAAGGAGACAGTCTAGGTTTCAGTTTTAGCGCAACTAAATCAGGTGTGATGGTTTTAAACGGCACAACTGATCAGGAGCTTTCAATACAAGGCCATGAAATACCCGGAGTGGCAGAATACAAATATCTCGGGGTATGGGTAAACAAAGGGCATATGTACAAGGAAAAGCATGAAAAGTCTCTCATAGCAAAAGGGCGAAGAGATGCCGGGATAATGAAACATAGGGCATTGTGGGGGTACAACAGGTATGAAGTCCTTAGAGGTATTTGGAAAGGAATAATGGTGTCAGGGCTTACTTTCGGGAATGCGGTTCTATGCTTAAGGGCTGAAGTTCCGTCGCGATTTGAAGTAAATCAGAGAACTGTTAGAAGATTAGCACTAGGTTCCCACGGGAAAACCACAAACGAGGCAGTACAGGGGGATATGGGCTGGGAAACGTTCGAAGCACGAGAAGCTCAGAGTGAAGTACTATACGAAGAACACCTGAGGAAATTTGACGATAACAGGTGGGCAGCTAAGGTATTTATATACCTGTACAGAAAGAGCGTTGACACACAATGGCGGAAACGAACTAGAAAACTGGCCAGTAAGTTTGCCAGAGACGAGGAAGGAGAAAGAAAGAGCATTAAACGGCAGGTTAAAAACATCGAAGGCAAAAATTGGATAGATTCAATGAAAAATAAGCATAGTGTAGAACTGTATCGATGCTGCAAAAGGCAGATCAGGAAGGAAACGTTTTATGGTAATTCAAGAGGAAGTGCCCTCCTCTTTGAAGCTAGGTCGGGGTGTCTTAGACCGCGCAGCTACAAAAAGAAATTTAACGAAGATGACACATTTGCTGTGTGTGGTAAACATGTAGAAACAATAGAATACCTCATTCTAAAATGTGATGGTATCCATCCCGATATCGATGCAGGCACAGTCACTCTTCCTGAGGCCTCAGGGTTTAGAGATAACAAAATTAATGTAAATAAATCTGCGGTGGAAATTAGCAAAAAGCGATTGGAAGATTGGTGGCTCAAAAGTAGAGAGGTGACATCAGTTTTAAATTGTAGGAAGGCGTATTTTAAAGAAGATGGCGAATTTTAGTAACAACTTACAGCAGAGTTAAACAAAAAAAGGAAAAAAACAGCATGGTGGCAACTACGACTGCCCCGTTTCAATGGGAACGCTCCTACTTTCCATCCATCATACATCCGCACTGACCGATCCGGGCAATATACTTTGCGTTATCGGTGTGGGCCCTGGTTTTTAAATGGGCATAGAAAAATCTATGGCCTGCCTAAATCGAAATTTGTTGCAAATGTTATAAAACTGCTAGAAATCTCCAAAACTCATTCGGTTAGTTGCGAATAATTTTGAGCACGCACTATTTCATTCGCCTAGCGAATTCAACCGAGAGGTATTAGATTTCCTATTCCAAACTTACAATATTCGCAGGCCAAGAGAATCTCTGAAAGGTTGCTCACTGTATGGCCGCCGGTAATTTTGAACTGCGTCCCTTTGCACGACACCTATACCTGCGGGAGCGGCTTTCCATTGCAAACGAGGGCCCCCGGCTACTACAATGCAAAGGGGAATCGAAGAGCGTTTTGGCGAACCGTCGCCAGCTTTGCGAGGCCCCCTTACGCTGCAGGCTATCGTCGCAAAGGCGCCTGATGTCCCACAGCTGCCCGCACTGTCTCATGGCCTAACAAATGCGCATTTCAAAGATGAAGGTAACAAGTGCCGGTTAAAGTAATTACGGCGTCGCTTTGACATACTGACCCAATGTGCGAGGAAACAGGTCAGTTACTTATGTTTTTACGGAGGCTGCAATGACCACCCGATCCTTATCCCGTTCCTTATTCTTAACAGCAGAGTGCCCTGCTGGCTTTGGTATAGCGGCTTCATGGCCCTTTTTCTCTTGTTGCTGGCGGACGATACGCGCAGGTAACGAGTCCGAGCGCATCAGTGTCAAGATTTTGACTAGCTGCATGCGCGAGCGGAGAGAAAGAAGCGGAGGGAGGGGGGTGCCGGAGGCGCGTCGGAAAAAAAAAGCCCCCGACGGGAGAGGGTGCGAATACCCTTACCGGAGAGAGAGTGATGTCTTATTTGTTTCGGCTTGTGTTGTTAGCAGCACCCTGGGTTCGAATCTGAGCCAAAGCCATGAAGTAGTTCCCACCTCTCACGACATTTTTTGTTTGGAAAATTCATGCTAGGGGCGGGCCACCGAAAACGACCATCTCTATTTCGTTGTTAAGGGTATAAAAACACAAATTAACGAAAGCAGTGCAGTGCAGTCTGCGCAAGCGCTCTATGCTTAGCATGTAACGCGGTTTAACTTATGTTCTAACCAGATAAGTCGCTGAGTAAACTAGCGCAAAGTTTGTTCTTGTTGCAAATTCTTGTCTGCTTTTTGCAGTTTTACTCTGTGTATATATATCTTGTAAATATATGCTCTGCTGTCATCATCAGCAAGCAGGCCTCCTGGTCTTCTTCTACGTCGAACTACATGATTGCAAGGGTTTAGAAACGTTTCTGCAGAATGCCTAACAGCAGAAAAATCTTTCACGAAAAAACAAACTCGCTTACATATACATTATTATAGATATATTTATGTGTACTGTGTGCCTTTTTATGTTATTTAATGTGAGATAAAATTACTAGTAATGTTTTAGAACAAACTACGCTGCAAAAACTTGAGTCAAGTGCAGGTTTTTTTTTTGCGGGAACGATTTGGATATTTCGAATCCTGTTATGCTGAAGACATTCTTTTTGTAGTAGGAGCGGTTTTTTATGGTTGTTTGAATGTGTTTTGTTTGGAATTAGAGGTGTATTTGTAATTGTATTTCTATTTGTTTCTCTCTCTGCAATGGCCCTCATTAGAAGGTTCACAGCGTGAATAATTAAATAAAAATAAATTAAGAAATAAATACTGAATTTAGTCCAGCGTGTGTCTCTTTTAATACGTGCTCGTTAGTTCGATCCACGCCGTCCGCACGAAAGTTTCAAATGGATTGTGATAGTAAAAACAAAGAAGTGCACATGTGAAAAATAATCCCGAAATTACAATTATTTTGGATTGCATCTAAACAATATATGTTTGCCTGATATAACTGCAGTTACGCTTGTGGATGAAAGCATTGGATATTGTTATCTTCTCTCATTGTTAAACCATGCCTTAGATCCCGTCGAAAGGTAAATGAAGACACATAAAGGATACAGTCACAACTGCTGTGCTTTGCAATTCTTGTCACTGAATTTTCTGGTGCTCTTCTATTGGCTCAAGAAGTGACAAAATGTCCGACTCCAAGAGATAACGCTGTCATAAGCGCAACGTAGGATGTTGCTTTGTAGACAAGCCAATAAAAACGTCCTGAAGCAATATTGTGATTTTTCTTTCATTCTCATTATTATAAGCAGTCAAAAGCGTCTTTCGCTAAAAATTATATATTCGTAAAAAACACGTAAATCAATTTCCTCTGCTTTCTTTCAAATGATTTAGTGCGTTGGAAATGAAAGATGCCTCAAAGCATGCGCTGCTGGAACAATACGATAAATATTCGATAATTTTCATCTCTTGAAAGTCACCGTTCAAGCACTTCAGATGGCTTTTAAATTACATAAAGATTTCACTGCAGGATACATTCACTACACTGCCTCTGCTTGAGCAATGTTTATTCTTTGCGACTCATCTCCAAGACGATTAGAGAATAAGGCTCTTAACGTATTTTAATATATATATATATATATATATATATATATATATATATATATATATATATATATATATATATATATATATATATATATATATATATATATATATATATATATATATATATACTAGCGCACAAGGTGATTGAAATGTGAGTCAAAGAGCACCAATACCATAGCCTGATCGCCATATACTGGTGAAGCTCCTTTTTCTCCAAGATCAGCCCAAGTCTGGTTAGGACACTTCACACCATTCTTTACCAATGCAGCGAGAAGAATTACTTGAACTGATAGTTCCAAACCACCAGTGCAGGGAGCGCCGAACTTGCGACCAAGCAGATTAGTTTCCAATGCTCAGGAAGCGCAGAAAGAACATATATGATTTACAATGAGTCATTTTAAATTAATGGTTTTTAGAATGCAGTGACGAATAAAAAGTGTGAAAGTGTAAATGTTGTTTGCCTGCCCAGTTTTATTTACGTTCATCGTAAATTTACGTTCTTCATTTAGCGCGAAATCTCTCGGTCTCGGTAATGCTAGCAGAGACAAATATTCCGTACATCCAGTTAGTATATAGCTTATCTGTCTTATGCGTTGTTCTGTTATTACATTTCTTATTTATTGAGTTTTAATTGAATGTTATACGACCGCTCAATCCACATAGAGTTTATTAATTGTTTGGTTAAAGACAGGTAGTTTTTTCAATTATAAATACCAATAAATTGATGTGGAAACGCTCTTTTAACTGGCCGTTTAATTTAAGTGAGGTACATGCCCGAGCGGTTCAATTACTCCACAGATACTCTCTACACAGGACAGTGGCAGTGCCCATTATCCCAATAAAGCGTTGGTCTCTTGTCGATATAGCGTTTTAAGGTTATGATTCTCCTACATGCTCAAGACTTGGCAAAATGTATCCTGCAATAAAGTAATTGCTTCAATTTCAATGTCTTGAAACACCGCGGTGGCTCAGTGGTTATGTTGCTCGGGTGCCAAACCGATAAACGCGAGTTCAACCTCGGCCGCGGCGCTAGAATTTCGATGGATGCGAAGTTTTAGAGGCCCGTGGACTGTGGGACGTCAGTGCAAGTTAAACAAGCCTAGGTGGTCGAAATTTCTGGAGCCCTTCACTGCAGCGTCCCTCATAGCCTTAGTCGCATTGGGACGATAAATGCACATAAGCCAAGCCATAAGTAAATAACTTGGACAAAACGCGAACTTCTCTGAATAAGAATATTTTTCATGCGCATGAATCCGTTTCCGTAAACTCTGTTGCAAGGTAAAGAGAAACGTCAATGGCCCTATCCCCAGAAGAAGTGGCCCCATGAAAGACGTTAAATGAGTACAGAACCGGTTGAATTCTAAAACATTGTTGTAGACCACATTAGCATTGTCTGAATTGGATTGAACACCTTTACATTCGATACACGTGGTTATTGTGTACAATCGCATCTCTCCTCCACCCTGTCCTAAACGTCAGCAGCTGACTATGCTGAATGTCCTCATTGATAATATCATTTATGTTTTCTTTGAGTGCGCTTGCGGAGTCACTGGCTCTTTCGATGCCCTTATTTCCAATCGAGATCAAGCTGTGCAGCGTTTGTTAACTAGCCAGCCATCGTCGTTACACGAACTGTTGCTGTACCCTGTGGCAGCAATCATCAACTTTGTTATTTGATACTCCTTGTGCGTGAATCTATGAAACTTCTATTTGATCGTACAGCAACTGGCAGTCGTCTTATTGGCAAAAGTTGCCCTGGCATCCAAATGAACACGTTGAGTTGATGCATGTTGCGCCATGGTTTCGACAGAGCCGGTCACGCATGTGCCGGCTGGCTAGGCAGTTCGTCAGAAATAATGATGAGTCTCCGGGTCCAGCGTCCTGAGATGAAAACGCATGTGAAAAAGGGTAACTAATTTGTTGAAAAAAGATTCAGTTTGCCAGCGTTTAGAAACCCAACTGTTTACTACTAGCTAGACAAAGCGAAAACATAAAACTACCCATTTTCTGCTTACAGCTCTGCGTTCCTTCATGTATAAGGCCTGCTGGAATATATCTTTTGTGGGAAATAATTCAGTGGCCATCCTTAAATGGTAGTTTAAGAGCAGTAAAAAAGTTTCGCCTATTTACCGTGCAATTTACCGTAGCTCCACTTTCGTGTCGCGGTTAGGTTTTCGTGCTCACTACAAAATTCACTTCTTTGTGGCGAAAGTCGAATCATTTCGGCCCCACTTTTCAGTACCGAAGGCGCATATGCGGGACTAGCTTGCCAATGTATGGACATAAGCTTCTTGTTTCGAAGATAAATGGCCTTTCCTGGCCCATGTCGGAGTAATAGATGCACAACGCACAACGGTATCATTTCGCGCACATTTAGTTTATGGTTAATTAAAGGAGCTATCGTTGATCTTAACGCTGTGGAAGTTTCAGCTCAGGCTTTGATAGATCTGTATTCAAGATTAATTGCCGCGAAATAATTTCTAAGTACGCCAAAACTGAATTTCATTAGGCAGACGTACAAAAGCCTCGTCAAGAAGCAAACTTATTTTTGTTATGACTTACTAAAAAGCGCTTACAAGCAAAAACATGCTTCCGAAGTATTTTCTGAAATATATGCCCTCGTGCTGACTAGAACATAGCAACAGTGTGCTCAATTCTAAGCCGTGAGTAACGGTAACTAAACGAAATGCGGTCTGATTTAGCCTTCATTTTTGTAGCTTTGAACAGTATACTGAAAAACTTCTTTCTCTGATCTAGAATTACCATCTACTGAAAACCTTCCAGGGACTTTTTCAAGAAAACCTGAGGGTTCTCTTTTAAATCTCCATTGATATTCGGCTTTTTTCGAGTTTTCGATATTCAAGATGTTCTTAACGCCTAAGTAAATATCATCTGCCTGTTCTCGAAGTAGAAATTTTGTCTGACGATGGCTAAAAAGAAAGAGTATAATAAGGAAAAAATGGCAGCCTCAGATTCTTACTCCTTGTTTGATCGTTGTCCCTAGCATTGTCGTTATTTGAATGCGTGCTTTTTGGACAATGCTGGCATTTTTTTTGCTGCAAAATCGAAAATTATGTAAAAAAATATATTTTTATTCCATCCAACACAAACATTTTGGTACAATTATTGAAAAATAGTCATGTTCCACAAAGCTTTATTTTAATTTAAGCAGGGATCTAACTTAGCGATTTTGCAAAATCATAAAAACGACTTTTTCACCTCGTGTGATATATGATGTTTGTCAAAAAGAAAATATACAGCGTTTCTTCTACAACGAAGTACTATTCGCTTGTGGCAACAAACTTGCAAGTCAATGTTGCGAGCCGCAGGGCTGCAGTTTTTTCGGACCCGGTACAACCTGGATGTCAATCACGTTTCAGCTTCAAACAAAACTTTTCCAGAATAACAACTACACTTTTCTCGAAGCTTAGCCTATTTTATAATGCAGTCTCGGTACAAAAATGCACGTGGCGCTATTTATTGAACACTGGTGGCTTTTATACACTGTTGCTCCTAGAACGTGTGATACGTGTGTGATACAACATACAAAACCTATTATGGCTTAGCAATAAGCAGAAATGTTGAAGATCTGGAAACAATGCGGAAAGCTGTTTGTGCAACACACTTTCGTATGTTGTCTACGGATAAGGACCCAAGTCATGTGGTCTGCCCTAAAGACGCCGCCACTTGGTGTGCCTACAAAAGGGCGCAGTTGACAAAAAGAATAATTTGCGCATAACTAATGCTTACCTCCTGCAGTCCTTCATGCCATGACGCCAAATTTCTATCAACTGTCTCATGCCAGAGCTACTCAAAAAGTTGCCTTCACTGGGAAGGCTTAAAATGCCAACCAATCCTTCAACCGTGCCGTGTGGGAGCGCGCACCGAAAAAGTGTGTTCCTGTCATGGAGACGCTCAAAATGCAACTATAGACGCTGTTGTGACGTTCAGCGAAGTCTTCAATGGCCAGAGTTAACGTCCTGGAGTTGTTTGGAATATCAGCAGGTCGCAAAGCTGTGATGTGGCTAGGTGAGATGGACCGCCGGCGAGAGTAAATCTCCAAGAGAGATGCGGAACGGATGAGAGAGTAAGCCAGGCAACTAAAACGACTATCAAAGAAACGACAAACTGTCTGTAGGACTATCTGGCTTGGGGCTATTAAATAAATCATTCAGTGCAACCGCTAAGAGAGCAAATAAAATAAAAATGATTTTTCTCTTTAAACCTGAATATCTCGCAATCACTTTTTGTTTACATTTGGTCTCTATTATAAAACCAATATAGAGAGAACGCTATTTTTTTCCTGCATAAACTAAACAGCAGCGCCAAAGTATTGTGAGTAGGACTATTCCGATGCATTTAAATTTTAGTTTTGAGAAAAGATTTTTTTGTGAAGGAGAAACAAAAAATTGATGCTTTTGGAAAAAAATATCAAAATTCTTTGTAATTAACTCAGAATAATATTCCTAGTTCATTGACATGATGACGTAAGTGGAAATCAAACAAAATTAACCCCAAAGAGCTAAGTACATTAGTTCGTGAGTAACACGGGTCATACATACGCACCAAAATACATGGGAGGTATAGGGCGTACCCTTTTTCTGAGAACATACCGAAAGAGCGAGCATACCAGGCTGATTTGCCATATGTGTAAATTTTGCCGTGTTTATATGTTGTGATCGCAAAAAAAAGGCCGCATTTTAGTCACTCGCAGGTAAAAACGGCTAGGGTATGCTTCCCGGCTGTGGTACCATAGCCTATTTCGAAAAGGTTCTTCCACATCCAACCTATTAAATTCGTCCCGTACTGTAGATATGGAGGCTACGGTGAACGCCCGTTAAATAAGAGAGCTGTGTGCGAAAAAATTTCATGCGAACTAAATCTTTCCAAACAAACCACTGGTGTATACTCTCTGCTCTTCGCAGCGGCCGAATTTCGGTAAGGCAATAATTTAATCAGCTTTTGGCAAAGAATAATACGTTCTTGCTTTCGTTTTTGCTTCGATTTTGCTCTGTTGACGTGTTTGCAAGAGCCGAGCGCTTGCGCATGCACTTCGGGCGATCGGGCATTTAATCCTGCTGTGAAGGCAGATGCCACCAATATGAAATCGCAGTTGGCAGTCCATAATACATAAGGTAGAATGTTAAAACAGGTTCTGGGAGCGTTATTCGATACGGAGCATCTAAGCTATAAAAGTTACAACCTGCTTCGACCCCTGGTATACTATGCAGGGAGTGTTCTCTGACTATTCCCCACAAACAGCAGTTTAGGCAAGGTTTGGGGCTCAGGCACTCAGATTATTTTATAGTATGTTGTTAATTTCCGCTTACTATCGTCTGCCTCCGAATTCAAGGCAATGCAACATCTTCAAGAAACACATAATGCAGTTAACTATTTCTCAATGGCATGTAGCTAATTTGTTCGTGCCGCCTAAAACATTTTACAATACAAAGATTTCCAGCTCCTTGATGCATTATTCGTGTTTGCACAATAAAAAATCTATGCTTTGAAATCATTTTGAATCGATTAACCCAATCGGCACGATTCGCTGCAGAACAAACAAGAGTAGGCTAATCCTGTTGTCGTGCAAATATGAAGTGTCGCGTATATTTGGATCTTGATGTCTACGGATCTTCTCTTGCAGTTCTTTTGCAGCGAAGTTTGCCGCATTTTCAGCACGTAGTCTTTGACTTCACATATCGCACGTTCGCGGATCGTGGGCTACCGCTTACGTGCGGCGTCCAGGGCAACACGCTGCCTCTTCCCTCACCCGTTTTCCTGGCCGAGCCTTACCCGGCAGACGCCTTCTTTATTCAGCAAAAAGCCATCCATCACCGGGGGTAACAGACATAAGTGAGAAACAAAAGGGGAGCGCAGGGAAAAAGGACGGACGACATTCAAAACGGCGTGATTGCGCCTAAGATGCCACACAGCTGTCGGTGTAAAAGGATAGTGGCAGTTGTATTTCCCCATACTGATAGGGACGAATCAGCGCAAAGAAAGGAAGGCGACGGTAAGTAAAGAGACAGACAGGTGGTGAACTTAAAGCTGGCTTTTATATTCAGAAATGCACACTAAAATGTCATACCTCACGCTATCAACCTGCTACACCCTTGCATCATTGCAAAAAAGGACTCGCTTGGTTTTAGTAATACCACAGTTGCCTTGCTCACACACGCGTCAGATTCGCGGTAGACGTCACAGTACGCTTACCAACTAGAGCCCAGCGCTATGTTGCTCCCCCATACCTCGGCCACCGAATGAAAAGGACCTGTGAAGGTGCGCATGGCCGAAATTTGACACCGTATAATCACACATAGTGCACATGATCAGATGCCACTCTGTGATCTACTTAGAAAATGTGAAGCAACTACTGCAGGTGGAGGTGAACAGTAGGAATCATAATTTAAATTATAATATTATATCAGGGCCACAACGCTTATTGCTACAGCTTGAGATATAAGAAACTTGCCGCTTTCAATTCCGGTCCTACGTGCACAAACCACTTCCGTAACTACAGAACAGGAATAAGGGCACAAAGACGCCGCAGACGAATGTTGCACCCGTTGCTGTACTTGGCCACTCTGGTAATGACAGCGTATTTTGGCGCATCGCTAAGCACGGTAGAAGGCACTCATCAGCACAGCCCTGCCTTTTTACCCCATAATGCATTCTAAGAGGAGGTGATTTCCTTGAGGATGCCACGCTCGTTAAAGGCCAAGGCTTCGACCCAAAAATCCCTGATGACTTCAGGTAGCAATTTGCTCATCACGACGGATACTCCCATGTCGACCGCGTCATTGATTCCTTCCAGCAGAAAAAATGCGCCCTCAAGGCCAGGTGAGCCACACGTTGACCAGCAACTAGGTCGCCCGTTGCACTGTTGACTTCAAACAGCATGTTCAGAGTGACGTACGGGGAGGCAGTGGTGAGTTTCCCGGACTTCTCCGCCGCTAGTACCTAGGAGGAGCGGAAAGCAGAGCTACAGACTGCCATCAATTCGGCTTTGCTGAGAGATAAACTGGCAACAGTAAAGCAAAAGTATTATCGCGCTCTTCTTTCATTCCTAGAGGAATTTTTATGCGGCTAAATATCTCTCAATTTTCCAAGGAATGAATCGAAACCGGAAAACGCCTGCTGTCATAGTCAACATCATCATAAGGCTGACTACGCCTGCGGCCGAAAAGTCACCTCGCCCGTGTGCCACAAATTAACCCTGCCATCTGTAAGCTGCGACCATCTTATATTCGCAATCTACCTAATGTCATCCGCCCACTTGAATTTCTCGCCGGCCCATGCAACGCTCGCAGGGATGCTGTGCAGGGCATGCTGTGCAGGGATGCTGGCAAGGTGCTAATCATGACCTTAGAGTGTGTGCCAATTGCACAACGCCCCTTTCTTACTTGCCTGGCTGTTCGTTCCCTTGGTCCGGGCTAGCGGTTTAAACCTCCTGAAAGCGGATGTATTCCGCGGCAACTTTCAGACCTCATCCCCCCTTGCCAACTGGTGCGCTCTTGCTAGAATATTAGACATTACTCTATACTTCTTATTTATTTTAGGCCCTGCGTATTCCTTTGGCTGTCTAGTTTATAGATAATGAAGAAATAGAGGCATCAGCAGTCAACCCAACGTGGCATTCGAACTAGCGCGGCTTCGTAACGATCAAGATTAGTGTCATTCGCATTAGAGCGAATGCAAGTGAGGGAAAAGAAAGAACGCACTCGCAGTGTCCATGCCCGCATCCGAAGAGCGTGTGAGCGCTCTTCTGATAGCAGTGCCGTGATAACGGAAAGCAATCGCTCCGTTTGACGGCTTGGCGGCCTGGGTACTTCTACAGCAGTGCGCAGTAATGGGGGCCATTAGCGCCCAACCCATGTCCGCTACTGTAGGATATCATTAGCTTTCCGCTGCACGGGATCACCCCGTTTGCACAGCGCGTGCCTAGTCTTAAATTCATCGTAATCGGCAAGGGTGCGCAGTTGCAACAAGATGGCCCCATGCGTATTGAAACGCACCTCCAGATCTCATCTTTTAACTCAACACTCACAGAAGCAGCTGAAGGAAAGCAGCGCCCCTCGCCCCCACGAAAGCCTGTAAGCCAGGAATGGCGCACCGAAGATGCCCGTCTGAGACGCCAGGATTCGGAGGTTTTCGCAACGCAAGCTTGTCATCCTCATTACCGCAGTTTTGTAACCGCATTTGGTGTTTTACTAACCCTGTACTCAGTGAACTGCAGCGCCATAAGGCTCGATGCATATTCATGATTTGATTACAGCCTATGAGAAAACAGAGAGCGCTGCATATCCATTGTCGCTTCAGTTATGGTGAATAGTGGTGGAACGGGTGTTTGGCACATGCGCTCACCTCCACGGTGCGCTGAAGTGCGCAAACCCGTGCGTGCTGATCTCAAGCATCGCCTTGCCTCGCCGGCAGAACAGTCGCGGGGCTCCCTGCAACTCCAGCTTGGACAGGCCGACCTAAAGTGGTGTTGCCCACTCTCACACCTGGCAGCACATCTCTCGGCTCCGCGTCCGCTAAGTTGTAGGATGCGGGCAATCGCTTCAGCAAGTGCATCTACAACCGGCTCCAGGTCGACGCCAGGAAAGGTGCAAGTGCCTAGAGACAGGAAAAAGGGCAAGCCAGATTTAGAGCCATCAGAAGGGAATCAGCATTTACAGCTGCGATGGTGGAAAGGCGGGCAACTGGGACTTTAGCACAAGAGAACGCTGTTGGGTCGGTTAGACATTTCTTCGTGTTATTGCCCTCGTCCGAGGTTCTTTTATTGCGTTGTTTTCCCGCGGCAGCGGCACAAAATTACCAGATTCTCTCGGATGTTTCGCACAAAAGGTTCGTGTCAGGGTTTCGCGTGTCGCAGCGGCTTAGCCTAGTTATGAAAAGCGTTTGCTTATTTGCCTATAGGTAGGTATTGGCAGCCGTTGGAACTGTGGAGCTCTGTGGACTGAAATTGGTTCCGTTAATGCAAGATGCTGACCAGTGTAATTAAACAGATCATTTCTTGCTAATTTTGGGTATGCACAGGGTGTCTTCTCTAATGCTCCTTATACCTGTCTGGAGTATATTTACCTGTGCCTTGGACGCTGCCTGATACCATAACCCTCATCTCATCTAGTAATTGCCTAGCATGGTGTCTTGCCAAAGTAGAACTTTTCGAATCATCGTTTTTATTCTTTCATATAATTCATTCGCCTTTATTTGACCCATTTACCACACTGTTTAGTTGTTTCATTGTTTTGAACCTTTTTCCCTTTTTAATGTTTACTCATTGCCATCCAATATAAGGAGCCCATTTGCGACAGTTTGATTTGTAATTTGGGTCAGACTTCTGCTTGGGACTACTATCGAGGTGCATGTCCTGGCCGACACATATCAAGGCTTTTACTTTGTAACTCTTTTCTGCTACATAATTGAGAGCCTGTGGGCTTTCTTGTGTGTAACTTTGCGAGCAATTCTGCAGTCAGGTTGTCATATCCCGAGCGTGCGCGCTGTATTCATTCTGATCAGTGTTTCACTTCGCTTCTTACCTTCACACGTCGCCAGAAGACTGTGAAAACAGGGTGTGCCGTGGTCTTGGGAGTGCTCTCACTTGTGAGTGGTGAAAAACAAGAAAAAAATGCTGCTGGCATTGTGATCCGAAGCTTCTGTACAGTACATACTCTACGGTACGTGTGTAAGCTATATCTGTGAGGTGTTTTGCCACTACTGCTATGGCTTGTCAAATGTACCATTCAATAATGACTGCTGACTGCTGGTGAATGGTGTCATGATGTTTGTCGCCGACAAGATCATTGAGAAAACCGACGAGCAAATTTACAAATACGCCTTGTTCCAGTTTTTTTGTTTTTCTACTTTATGGAACGGGGATTAAAATTACAACAACGTTCTGAATCCTTGAAATGGTTGACAGGGGCCTAAAAAAGAATTTAGTTCTCATTTGCTTTCTTCTTACAAACTGCATGTATAAACTAAGAGTCGCTGTGTGAATTCGCCAAAGGTTTTCTTTTCCCTCTTTTTAAGCTTGCATCGAGGACGACGCCCGGCGTGGAGCTGACGTAGCATGCTACCTAGATGTCTCTGCAGTACCAACCTGAAAGTAACTGATGGTCTCACGACCACTGACAGACGCCTTTGGCGTTCTGTTTAGTTGCCACGGTAACCGCTATTGTGCCGCCGTAATGCTCCTGTAAGTGTGTCCTTATTGCTGGTGTACATTCAAAATCAGCACTACGCAGAATCTGGCAAGTGTACGCAATATGCGGCGGGCCATATGAAAAGATTTAGTTGAGGCCCGTAAACTGACGCAATTAAAATGAATTTCCTGGGACTAGTCAATTGACATACGTCGGCTACCGCACATTATCAATAGAGGTTGAATGTGGCAGTTATTCCAAACTTCCTTTGATTTAGTACCGAATAAACCAAGAGATTGTATTAATGAATCGCCATATCGGAAACTAAGTGTTGCGCTACTTTTTTGTACGCACTTTGGCCCTTTGCCTTCAATCATTCTTGTTGATACATGGGTTGTATTTACGTCTAGACCTCATTCAGCTTGCATTGCACAGCTTTCTGCGAGCCATAAAAAGTGCAGTCATGCATAAGTTACGAGGCTTTATCTTACAAAAACGAGCTTTAGAGTTTCTGGTGTCATATTCGTGCATTCCTTGTGACACATTCTAAAGTCATCAGGGAGTCAGGTATTCATGTCTTTCAACAATAAAATTTCAGGGCAGAATCCTTTGCAATGATACTGAAGATTTTCTTATGCCATTACTCATTAAGTACTCTTACTTTGTTTTCATTCTTTCCGTTGTGCGCACCAAAAGAGGAATGCATGAAAGAAATGGACCAAACGCGGAAGGCGCTGCGGGGATAGAGAGGATGGGCTGTATTTTTTTGTGACCCCGCCGGCCGTCTGGAAGGCGAGAGGTCGGTCATTGGTCATTGAAGTTTTTCTGGGGAAAAAACATTGTTTACTGCTATTTGTACATTACACTTAAAGTGCAATTTTTTTTAGTTTCCAAATGGGTGGTAGTTTCCTCTGATCATTCTTGCGCCGCCTTGTATTTAGTAGCGCATGGTGGCGTTCATAAAAGTGGCTAACAAACGTACATGTTACCAGCAAGAGTCAGAGCCAGAACTAAGGTTTCTTTACTGCAAAGTGCAAAATATATGAGGCACAATGGTGGGTCTCCTTGCACTTTGCCAGGGCCGTGTCAGTGAAATAAGGGAAATGATGTAGACTTCTGCCTCGGGAACTTCCAGATTACTACCATCAACCAGGGACATGGTCGATGTCGAACCGGTGAGAGCTTAGTCAGGAACTAGAGCTCTCCGCACCACCACTGTATTGCTCCCCGTTGCCCCGTAAAACATGTGCGGGTAGGCCTCGTACCCCTCCATCTAGTCAGACTTGTGCTTGGGAGTCTGCAGTGCTTTTTCTCGACAAGTCCGACCACCACCTTATCATCAGCTGGTTCAAGCCTATATGCTGTTTGCGGACGCTGTTTCAGACGCAACACTCTCTTTCTGAACACAAAAGGGCGACTGCTTCTGGTTTAGTGCTTTCTTGATCCGTAGCTTACATCATATCCTGTTTTTCGACAATAAGCGCAATAATGCTGTTTTGGCTTTGAGCGACAGTCGGCGGCCTTATGTCGAGGGCGGCTACAAATGAGGCACCTTCCGGACTGTCTATTTGATGAACATCCGCTTCTCTTGGGATGCCGACCTCGAACGATTGTTTGAACGAAGAGAAGATTTTTTTCCGCTGGGTCTCTAAATAGTTGTATGCTACCTCAGCCATTTTATCTAGCCTCTTGCATTCTCTTTCTCGAAGGAAAATCGCCAGACGGCTACGACAATTCTTCATGACGTGTTCGGCCACGAAGCCACGTAGATCATTGTACGTTGCGACCGTTCCCGACATCTCCAGCCATGTATCGAAAAGGCTGAGCAAACGTGCTGCGTATTGCTTGCCTGTTTCTTTACCAAGCGGCTTACTTTCACGAAACCTTCCGCGATAATCTTGTGCTGTAAACCGAAATGTTGGAGCAGGGCTAGTTTTGCCTTATCATAATTCATTGAATCTGCTGGGTAGAGTCGACCGAACAGACGGAGAGCTTCCCCAGTCAAAAACATACTGAGTGTTGTAGCCCATTTTTTCTTGAGCCAGCTGTGCCCTTCTTACGCTCAAAAAATTTTAGATTGCATCCAAGTCATCCCTGCGATCGTCGAAAGGCGGGATCAAGTGTGTGGGCTAACTGCTGCTGAGGGACACGGTGCGTGTTCTCGATTACCCCCACCAGCTTCTGAGAGCCTTAGTTACAGCCACAATCTACACTTTTCAGCCTCTGCCAGCGGCTTTACATGCTCGGATTCGGCTTCTTCTTTGCGCTCTTCAGCCTCTGCTTGAGTCTTTTCATGCTCGCGTTGGGCCTTGGCATGCTCGCGTTCTGCTGCACGTGCGACGCGTTCCTTCTGCTGCTCAGCAACGACCCGCAAACGGAGCTCGGCTTCTTTCAACCCCAACTCTTTCCTAACTCAATGAACTCCGTTAGCGTTCACATGGTTTCCTTATTTGAAAAAAAAATCACTCAATATAAGTTAAACGGCTTCGTCCTGTCGCGCGGACGCCAATTTTCGCAAATCGGTAGCGCGTCTCCTACTTTCCGAAAGGGACGCTATCGCGTGCAGGTTCGAACAAGAGAACAAAGAGAACAAACAAAAGAAAACGAAGCCGTATTTATAATTTAAAGAAAAAGGGCCATTAGGAACGAAACGAAAGCAAGAAATAGACACACTCAACACAACTCTTCAGAATAAAGGAGAAGAGTTCACCCGGTACTGAGCGTCCCAGGCGAAGCGGAGATGCCTTGTAGACAGAACGGAACATGGGTTGATGACGGGACAAAAGCCTCAGCAGCAGCAGGTGAATCATAGCCAGATCCCGCTGACGGCGGCTCGAAACGCCGGAGGGCTAAAACAGGATATCCAAGAGTGCCGTTCGGCAGCACGGACCCTCAGTCCATCGACTGCGACCTCCACGCTGGCAAAGAACGCAGGAGGCTTGTGTCGGTGATCCAAGGGAGGTCACGGCAGCCCGGACCCAACGTCCGACGGTTGCCACCTCCACGCTTGACTGACTCGATCTTCGCTACGCTGTCTTCCTTTACACCTGGGTTTCCTGACACGTCAGCTCTCCGATCCTCGTGCCCGTCACGCTTTTTGTCGCCGTCGCCTCGCACACACCCTCCGAACGCGCACACGCGCAACGCTGGGCTGGCACGAGCAGAACCTCGCTGTCCGACGCACCACTGTCGACGCCGCGCGTTCACATATCCTCCGAGGATCTTTTGTGCACCTCACAAAGTGAAAGATGTCTGTCTAGGCCATGCTCCCAGGTTGTGAAGCAGTTGTTGCGCATTATTCCAGTAATTATTGCCCCGAAACGCAGTCTCTTCTATGGTGTATGAATAAGCCTTGGTCTGTACCAACGATTAGGAGGGCTGAGAAAATGAAAACAGATGGCCGGTGTTTTAAGACTTGCAATTTTCCGAAAGGTTTGATACGGCCAATGCGTTGCACGTTAAGGCTCGGATATGTTGCCCATCATGGTATTGCCCAACATGCCTGAAAGGGCTACATTTACACGCAATGCAGACCACAGCAAATAACTGCGGACCACACATGCAAAGCCAAAAATGTGCGCTGGTTAGCATGTGGTGTTTCGGTGTAGTGTTCAGGGCAGTGGGTTATGCGTGCGAAGGTGGCTGTTTCGAGTCCCCATATGGGCTGTTTTTCTATTTTTCAATTTTTTTTCTTTTTGTTTTTGCTTTACTTTTCATTTTTTTCGCCTATTTTGCAGTCCTGACCCAATATTTGCGTCGGGATCTGCAACGGCCGCTAAGACATCAGAGAGTCAAGAAGTAGTCATCAGAAAAGCATTCATTAGGAACGCAATGGTACCATGGTGGCCAATTCGTTTTTGAAAGCCATTAGGAAAACATCATAAAAAAGCACCACAATGTCATGAGAAAAGTAAATGAGCCTAATGTCAAAATTCAGTAGAGTTTCTAACAAAAGTCATAAGATGTTTTTTTTAAGGGATCTGATGCAGTGTAGCCAGAAGCCAGAAAGTCTTATTAAACGCTACCTATTAAGTCTTGCTAAGTGCTATTTCCATTGCGCACACACGTGGGTATATATAGACCGCAAAATGGATTCACGAAAAAACTGTGGACAAAACTTAGCATTACGCATTAATGCTGCAGCGTTTTATATGCGCCACTCTGCATTGCCATTTCAAGTCCTGTCCGCATTCTCAACGACTAATTTCACCGCGACTTCAACAGCTGATTTCTGAAAGGAACTGAAGTGATAACCCCATCACTGGAACAGATGTTTTGGATCTACTCGGCTCCTTTCAGACTTCCACTTTCGGTACTGGGTCGTGTAGTGTTGCAGCCGATTACGTGAAGAGCCAGGGACACGAAATTTGGCTTAAAACCTCGCCACGGATTTCATTGCGTGGAATCGGTTATTGCAGAAACATGAGAGTCCACGAAGGCGATGCAATACACATATGTTACTTGGATTTTATAGTAAGCAGAATCAATCCTGAATATTCATGTCAATCACCCCCCCCCCCCCCCCATCCCTAAGTCGCATCAAAAGAGTTCATCAACATATCTCTGGCAGTCCGAGCAATTTGAACGGGCTTCCATGCGAAATATACAGCTGCCCCTAGTAAATGGTTTATGGGAGCTTAACGTCCGAAAGCTACTCAGGCTATGAGACGCCGTAGTGAAGGGCGGCATATGTTTCGACTATCTGGCGTTCTTTAACGGGCACTGACATCGCACAGTACACGGGCCTCTAGAAATACGTCTCCATCGAAATTCTACCGCCGTGGCCAGGATCGAGCCCGTGTCCTTCGGGTTAGCAGCCGTGCACCGTAACCACTGAGCCACCGCGGCAGGCCCAGCTTTCCATAGTGTTTTGTAGTATGTGCGTCTGTGGAAAGGTTCGAATGTTTGTTACTCAGGTGTCACGTGTTAAGGAAACCTCCAATATCCGGAATCTAAAACAAAAGTACAGATCAGAGGGTAAATAATACTTTTTAAAAATCTGTGCTTATTTGCGCCTACGTATCTTTGCACGAAAAATGCGCACCGTCTAAATAACATTTCTTAGCTACACAACTAGCAATCCTGAGCCGAAGTTGGAATGCTAGCGCGATTGAATTTGTGAATTTTTTATAACCAGTTTTGGTGGCGCAAAGCTAACCCCTATTCTCTCACTATTGACAGATGTGGGATTGATCTAACACACACAGCACTGTACTTGGGACAGAAAAATAACAGAAACAATGCTGTTATCTCAAAAGCAAAAAAGCGAAAAAAGCTCAGCAAAGCCATTCAATTACATACTTTCCGTGTTCGTTGGCGTCAATGCAGGACCGGCTAGACTATGGTTCTACGCCATATTTCTTCAAAACAATTTATTAGTTCGAGAAACAGCCCCAAAGATGCCATTAGGGCTGATCCGCGGTTTAAATCTGTGAACAAGCTACATAATCCGCTACCGAACACTGGCATCGAAGAAAACAGGGACGCCACCACTCAATTGCGTGTATTGATTACAGGGGCAACTCTGATGGATTTCTGCAGTGTTACTGCCGGCCAGCATGTAGAAATTTTAAATGTGCAATACACGAAGAGTGACGCTCCAGAAGGAAGACAAAGTGCTATGATCTTTCTTTTTAGCTTAAGTGTCGGAGAGCATTTGTAGCAGATTTCACCGGAAACGACGATGATATAACCTCGCCAGTTGCGTGCGACTCACGAGTCGCAAGGGGAGTATAAAGTATTCCTGAATCCAGAGGCTTTGTGCATCGAGGAATAAAGGATTATTTTAAATTAACATAGACAAGCCTCACTGCAGTGTGGTGGATTTTAAAAGTTTTCAATATATCAATAAATTTCAGACCATTCTTGTTCACCCTCCAAGCGCCCCTCAAAAGTCTCCATCAGTTACAGCCAAATTAACGCCGAACTTTTTCTAAACTTCTCGTTTTTCTTTGTGCGAGCTTTAATGTAAACAAAGAACCAGCTTGTGTGTGGAACGCACGAAGCGCTAAATGCTAGATAGAAGAAAATATTTTGAGTTTATTCACCGAATCTCCCACGTTCCTGGGCGTTGACGATTGCTGCACACAGCAGGAATGCAACGACGGTCTTCATATTTGCAGTCATGCAAGAGCTGCACTTTATGAAAAGTACAAAAAAGTATTGATCAGAAATTCAACGTTTAGTTTAGTTTTATTTATTCAGATACCTTTTCTATGGTATGGGTGGTAGTATAAAGCTGAAAATTACGAACATCAAAAGCTCGAAAAATGTACAGCCAAGAGGATAGTTATAAATTGGTATAATATTTCAAATACCTGACACACTATGTACAGGAACACCCTAGGATGGAACATGCTAATACAAATCATAGTAGGGAGTGAAAAACGGGGTTTACAGCATACAAAATGTATCAGAGCACATTTTGAGACGAAAAAGAACAAGGAGCAACTGAACAGTACCAGGCTGAAAAAATAATAATTAAAATATTTAAATGCTAATGTTACTACGTTTTAGGCCATGAAATTTTCATGCGTTGGGTTCAATAACTATGCGCGCTGGTGAGTTGTTGCTTTAGATGGAAGTTTGTAGTATCAGTGAAACCGCCGGAGGCGACGAAAGCACGCGATTCGCCTAGCTTAAAAACCATGGTGAAGCGATTGATGGTGAAAACATTAATTTAGAGCGCTAGTAGTGAAATTGTATGACAGGCAGTTAATTCTTCTTATACGTAAAATACACATAAAATAAACAGGTAAGCACGGATTTCTGCTTCAGTATACTGATTCATCTCGGTGGAAACAGGCGCCCAAAAACTCTTTTCCTCTCCATTTTTCTTTGCGTTTCAACTTTTCGTTTCTGATAGAGTCAGCGTTCAAGATAGGATCGTAAGGATAGCGCTATGCTAGCGCTACAAAAACAGGACTGCTTAATCACCATCATATTTAGACTGTTTCAGTGACAAATTTCATGGCGGCATATGTTCAAGGAAGAGTAATTAAAGTGGGTAGTCATAATTTGGGGGCTATTGCATTTATGTGCTTTTGAGGAAATTTATTAATTATTTGTCTCTATTTGTTTCGCTACCCGCCCCATATTTTAGGGCATTGCTTAAAAACCAAAAATTTACCGCTGTCGCTTGCGGCTGTGTCGTTCTTTTAGGCGTTCTTTCGGCGCTGTTCATTATTTGACAAGTAGCAGTAGTCTACGAAAAAAATTCTTTTCATGGCATGTATTTGAGCGTCAAATAAACATCATCACTCGATGCTAGACAATCGTTCTCTTTTTATTATCGAATTCTGTTCCTTCAAGCCACAAGACGAAGAGAGAGCACACGTGGCGGAGGATCAGTCATTGCCAGAGAGAGGCCAACTGAAAGGATTCCTAAGCAAAGCGTGAATTAGGTGGGCCGGTACTGAGTGGCTTGCCTATGTCTGCGGCTTGCAAGAAATGGCGCCGATACGACGTTCGAATTTTCAGGTCTATTTGCCGTCATTCTGTCAAGTGTCGCCTGAGCAGGAACGTCAGTTCTTTTTTAGCGACCAGTTTCTAATAAGGAGCGATGAGAAACAAAATCTGCAGGAAGTGCATCTCGAGGAAGGCTGGATTTGATTAAATTAGCATTAACTGCGTCAGCAGCGAGGAAAAGCAGAGTTAAAATTTTTCCCTGAACTGCGAAAATACGAGTAAACGAGAAGATAGGTAATCTAAGCCAATTAACGAGAATTTATGATGCCTCTTAGCTCTTTGAAGGTTGGTCTTGGCGTGCAGACCTACAGTGTCGGTCAGAATAATGTTTACCATGTTTCCGTGCTCAAGTCTTCTTTCGAATAGCGTAACGGAAAAAAAATGTTTTCTTCGTTTATAATCACGACAAAAGTAAGTATTACTTGCATATGCCTCACTTTATCAACACTTCTCGTGAGGTAACAGGTCTGATGACCTTAACCACCGAGGCATTGGCCACATTCCTCGGTACTCTACTATCCATAACAATGACAATGCCCTAGAAGTCTTTAATGCTTTTTCTAAAAATATTTTTCCTAAAAAAATATTCGTCCGAGAGCAAGACACGCGAATATTACCACGTTTACGAACAAATTATGGACTACAAAGTATGAAATATCTTATTCCCAACGCTTTAAACGAGAACGCGGTGTTAGCTGAAGCTATCAATTATCCTTCTATCAATACACTGAAAAGATTTTTGCGCGAAATTTTCATTGTGTGGTAGTAGTTGGTCTCACGGTTTCTTGTGAATTTTTATAATGTGTACTTTCGTTTAGAACGACTACTTTCTTTTCGAGTAACTATACTTGATTTATGTTCGTCATACTTATTTGTTTTACATTATTGATGATAAGTGTCTCTCCTGATAGATTCTGTATTTTCTGATGGTTTCCGCGCAGGGTTTTTCTAAAACGGTTTTTATTTTTTTGTTTAAATATTGGCACGAGTGTTGTGCACAATTTCAAACATCATGTTAAATTGTTTTCGCTCAAAGTGCTTTGTTCGTTTTTCTTCGTTAGTTTATTATTTGTTTATTCGGAGTGCATCGCTACCAACTTTGTTATGGGGTCAGGGGACCCAGCCAGGTACAAGTTTTGTACCTTTTGTCGCCGGCCCTTAGTTTTCTGTACTGAGAACTAAAATGTTAATAAACTCAAACTCAAACTCAATAATGCTAATGCTACCAGCACAGGCCTTCGAGCTGGCTGGGTGCATGCGCCGCCTTACCGCTACAGCTTCGGTCTCTCGTGGGGCTCTTGATGTGCTGCAAGATGTGGCCTGCTCCCGCTCAGCTGAACAGGCCTCCGATGACGTTCCTTTAGAATGCTTTATAGGAGAGAGGCGGTCTGGCTGCAGTCATTGCGCCGGGACTACCGGATACACGTGCCGGGGCCGTCGCTTGCGTCCGGCCGTGGGGCCTGTATCGCCGAGATTAGTAGAGGGCACATGCGCACTGCCAATTAGTTCTCCTGAAAGGAACTAGATTGTTATAATGAGTGCCTTTCAAAGACAAACGCGGTTGTAGCACCGCCACGTTGCGCTCTCTGAAGGCGTTTTATCAACGCTTCCCCAGCGTGTTTTCAGCCTTGCAATGTCGCGTCAAAAAAACGTTTTCGGCTGCAGCGGGTGTAGTGAATCAAAATTGTAAACGGGTGAGTTTTTAACAGGTGATTCTTGAAAATGGGACATTCTGATAATTTCAGATATTTCATGGCAGCGGCCTCACGAAAAGAAGATGGTAGAAATGCAAGAAAAATCAGACTGGAGCTTTAGAATGAAAATTTTCAGAAACGAGAACCCGCCAGAATAACAACGGCGAGCCACAAGATGAAAAAAGTTCGCACAAAAGGAGTGAAAAGTTTTTGGGTGTGTGTATTTTAAGGCAGTAATACTCATTAAAAGGGGTTGTTTGCAGTAGAAATTCGGTTACGCAGCACTCTCCTGTAACTTGCACATATCGATAGAAGCCTACATCACGAAGCTTTAACTTAATAGTAACCATGAGCTTTCTGATATGCAAGCTACAGTGTGCATTTTAGGTGGAATGAATACGTGCAAAAGGTAATTCACTTCCTCCTAATAACTGGACGTCGATGCCTCACCCTATCGCAGCCTTCCATGTGCCTTTGCACAAAGTCTTTCAAGTAGAAAATGTTACAAAGAAACAGTATAAATTATTAACACGCTAATTTTTTGGAACCAATTTACTACCACTATTTACGAACTAGCCTGCCTGGTTCACGCAATATTAATCCAACGGGTTTTTATTGCCATCACTCCACTCGGACATGTCTGCTTAGAAAGAAGTGGAAGCTGACTGAACCAGTATGTTCAAAAGAAAATTGCATCATTACGCAATATATATTAGACTTCTGGTACTGCGTACTTAAACAGGTGCAAGATCCGTACGCATACTGCGTGCTCTGCACTGCAGCCGGAGTCTTACCGGCCGCGTATTCGATGAGTACGTACGCAGAACTTGCTACTTTTGCGCATTTTCGTTTGACCACCCTGCGTGCTACTCTCTTTGCTGTCGCTGGGAGCGAGACAGGCCGAGACACGTCTGAAAATATGGCCACAGTCACAGCGCAAAACTCGCCGCATAACCACTTTTAGGTTTCCAAACATTTAGCGTGTTTCAATGAAGTCAGCGCGTGCAACCTACTTGCCGATCCATTTCTGCGGAAAAAAGCCTCTTTTGTCGGGGTCAAAAGTCTCAAGAGCACGCGACCGGGAATCAACGCGTATAGCTTTGTTATCAACCGGTGGTAGCAAACCACAGTTGCGGAACTGAAAGTTGCTCTTGGGCTTCCTTATTCCGTTCTATTGACCTACGCGCAGAGGCACTGCGAGTCCTTGACCGAGTATTTCCCTCTAGGCTGCTTCATACGTTGTCGTTAGCCTTTCAAAAGATAGCACATACTCACAGAGCGGGATCGGCCAGGAATCCGGAGGCAGAGATTGTTATGCACCTGTAGACTATGAAGGCACAAGGAAAACACGCGGCAGAGCAACACCGGCTAATTCAACTTTAAGTAGGGCATGGTCTGACAAGGCATAAGGGTTCGTAGGAAAAAGAGGAAGAAAAAAGAATTAAGTCACAATGAAATAGTGCTTAGAAAAGAAAATGTCTTAACATTTAGCAAGGCACTCGATGAGATTCGTGCAAGAAATTTAGAACAGCTGTACAAGGAGACCTGTGTATGAACCCTAATGTGGTGGCGCCAAACCATAGCAAGAGCGGTCTGCTCAAACTGAGGCCAAGATGTACTGCTTCATTTATTATTGTAGCGCGCTTTGTGTTGATGGCAAAGAGGAGGAAATGTGGAGCGTGGAGGAAAAACAAGAATGTCGGCCTGGCCGTGTTGAGCTCTCCGCCCCCGTCACAAAATGTCCTAAATAGACGCCCCACCATGCTCAGTGCCTACTGAGTACGTAGCAATATTGTCGCGTCGTCGCACTGACAAGAAGTAGAACATGTGACGTCTAACAAAGATCGTTGTGAGGTTTCGAGAAAACGAATTTCTGTCGTCGCCTTTTGAACCCTATTTTAACTCGTATGACACGCAGGCAACAGTCTCACCGCAATTGTTTATCGCCAACTCAGAACGAATGAAATGAGTAGCAGAATTGGCAGCTTGTCTGCTTCCCGATGCACTTCCTGGACAGTGAGCGTAAACAAACAGTGGGGCCGTCCGGCTCTTTACGATGACGACAAATTCTTCAAATTTAGGACGGTGAGACCACAACACGCATTGAAAGAGGCACTTCTGATTGAAGGGTGATGCCAGTATATATAAAAATTTTGCGAGAAAGTTCACCTCATCTACATCAGCAAAGCGGCTGTTCAATACAATATGGCTAACTTCCTTCAAAGAGGAGCAAAACATCCGACGCCCAATTTCAAGCTCACTGGCAATGCAAAGAAAGAAATCGGAAAATATTGTAGGATTTTTTTCCAATTTGCAGCTTTCTTGCATAAAAAAAACGTATAAAATTTTCATTACTTTCTTCAAGTTATTGTGATCTCTTTATTTTTGAAAGCACTAATTTCTAATGTAAGTTAAATAATTTTTGCGAGATTGCTAGGCAAATAATTAGTATTGCAATTAATCTGCATTTCACAAGAAATTTTACCGTGTATGATAAGATACACTTCCCTATTGTTTGCGAACACTACAAAATTTTGCGCCTGAGCTTTAAATAGTTTAAAATAGATTCTTCAAAGAAAGTACTCTCTAGTCAAACCGGTGCGCAAGAGAATTAACACTTCGACGAAGTCAAGGTTGTTGTGCTGTCGACTTGCCAAATGTGAGGTGAGGTATGAACAGAAGCAGCCTTTCGATCGAAAGATGGAAGTGGTCTTGAATACTCGGCGTTTCAGTAAAATATACACATGAATCCTCCTGATTTTAGCACAAGCTTGGTTGTTTTATATGAATATAAAAAAAAAGATTACAACGCTATTTCAGACGCAACTCTACGCATTACTATGGTATACAGAATCGTATTGTCTGTACCAACGTATACTGTTCGTACTACACAATTGACTAATTTTTGTATCGCTGCTGCTTGAATTTCGACTAGAAATGAGAATTTAAACAATGTTTGGAAGTCCTTTACTTTCTTCCTAAGATATTTCATGAGCAGAAAAATAAAACGTATAGCTGCAGGCAATGCAAATAGCGACGAGAATGCTATATTACCAATTCCTGGTTAAAACTTATAACATTAGAAATAAAGGCGCCCACGCTGACGCGTAATAATTATCACTCATAGACGTCTTGGTGTTCGCCATTCCTGACCACTAAAAATAAGCGGTCAAGTATAGGCGAATCAGAGAAGCTGCAACAACACAGCGAAGCTGCACTAAAAAAAAACATCGAATGGTTCGTTACCTACCGGTGGTGCGTCAAAACGATATGTGCAGCCAGAGGCAGGCGTGCTTGAAAAGAAGTAGAACCCCGAGATTGATGTCACTTGAATTGGTGTCATAAGATGCAAAAAAAAGCTTCCGGTGTTTGTCTAGGAGCTGTCGCTTTAGAAGAAGAGGTTTCCTACCACTTTGTTGTAGATGGTTCTCACATAAATGATTCTCTTTGGTATGCACACGCTCAGGAAGACTATTCGATTTGATATGGTTTTATCTCACAAAGGGACCCAGGTTACGAGGAGGGCTGTAGTGGAGAGCTCCGGATAATTTCAGCCACTTGGGGTACTTTATCTCATTGTGCAGTAGCCGGACACATACTCGTTTCAAATGCCGGCAAACAGAAAACGATTCACCTACGTACTATATTTCTGCGCGCTGAATACTATCGTCCTGTTAAATAAATCATTCAGTGTGTTTTCATACTTCGCTTGTGGTCCTCCTTGGTGCTCTCTGTGCTTTATAAGCTCTGGTGTACTGTTCAATGAGACCCACTTGGGGGGGTTGAAAAATTCTTGAAGTTCTGCGTTTTTACAATCAGTTATCTACCTCAAAACACTTCTAAAATGAATTTTCAATCAGAATACACGCTGCCGAATACGACCAAATAGACTGAAGTAAGAAAAAGTACCACAACTCAGGTCTTCATACAAAGGCATTAGTACGACTCTGGATCCCTTTCTTTTCCAAAGCTTGAAAGTGATGTCAGCCTTTCCCACGGGTAATTCGAAGTTTAATTTAATGATTTTCATGCATGAGAGATTTGCACACAGCTTTCTCCTTATAAAGAGTTAACGCGCACTGACATCTGACTGCGCGCTTATGCGCAGTGACACACGCGCCTCTAACATTTCCCCAAGCTGCACAGGTAACTTGCCCAACGTTGGAACCGTATCTGCAAAGACCGACCCTGCAAATGAGCAGTATTGAACCATACTGTTGCAATACTGGGCTCAATACCTGTGCTGCTTGGGTCTCTTTCCTGAAATCAGAGTGCTGCAGCAGGAATCGTTGCACAGGAAGACTGTGTTTCCATGGAGGTTCTGATTCAGATCTTCAGTCTCAATTTTCTCTCGGAAGCACCTCGCTCACAATCGCATCACCTCGTTATGAGTTGATCAACCCAGATCGCGTGCTGTGTTTCAGTTGTGTATTCACATTTATAAGTGATAATAAAATATCCTGTTGAATTTGGCTGCCAGAATGTCAAGCCGATGGCGTAAATTCTCTCCTTCTTTTACGTTGTAATTCGTCAGACCGCACAGTAGTACCCAGACCGCTGAGCGTAAACTCGCATAAGGTGGCCAGCCAGTGTTCTGAGCTTTCTGGTTGTCACAAAAAGCGCGTCCCACGTAGTTGGAGTCCCTTGTATGTCTGCCACGGTAGGAAAGAACTATTCTCGCGGTTTTCTCCGCTGTTGATTGCTGCGCTTTCATACTGTGAATAGTAGTCCTTGCATGCGTAGTAATTAACTTTCTTAACTTTAATTGGAGCCAATTCTCTTCCGACACTGCAGAATTTCACGCTGTGCTCGGCTTCGGAGGCTGTAACGAGAAAAAAGTGTATATACAGTACTTTTAAAATTTAATGTACACCACAAGAACTTCTCGCCAGTACAGATGAACACATTAACTGCTCCATGTGTAACTGCCTCAGGAGCCCCGCCAATAAAAGGCTGATATTTTATGCATTCACCCACAAATGCTCTGCTGTGCCGGAGGGAAAAACGTTTGCTTGGTACACTATCATAGGGTATGTTCAGTAAGGAAAACAAATCAGTGCCCAGTGCACTAAGTTTAACTTCTGGATAGATAAAACATTCCTTTGTTCTCTCATCTTCCAGCAAAAGTTTTTTGAGACTCATACATTCCCGAACCCGGTTATGTGTAGTCTTTATTATCCGGGACAATATTCAAATGAGTGCCAGCTATATCACGACAAAGCGGATCTCAACCATAATTTTTGGAAATGCCCTCTTGCCTTCTTGGAGGGAAAAAATAAAGTCGCTTGACCAATGAGAGGCTCTCCTACTCAGCTCCGATCCGGAGATTCATACAAACGTCGTCCAACTAGCCGAAGATGCTGCCAGAAGCCAGGAGCTTCAGGCCGTCGTTGAGGCGATGGGTCCACAGCCCCTCAAACTGCTTTAAATAAAAGTTTTACAATCCAAAAAAATGTGCGTGCAAGATCTCTCCGATGGTCACTATGTTTTCGATTTTGTATTATTGAGCACTGTCTTTGATTTAAAGAAGCAAGTCGCAGTTGGCTAGTTTCAGGACCTTGTAGCCAAGGCCTAGAGCATCGATGATACTTTTAGACAATGAATAGAAAAGTGATAAAAGGTGGTTTTTCTGTTTCACTATGTGCCATATGGTACTCCAAGAAAACGTCGTTTTTTGAAAGACTTCTGTGGACCATGGAGCCCTACGAGGGGACGGGACAGGAACTTGCACACAGGTCCTGCCCACGCTTGCTGTATACCACAAAAATACCCTAATATGACGAAACGCAGGTAGCCGTCATACAAGGTTAAGTCTAGCCGCCAGGAAAGAAGGAAAAAATAAAGAAGAGAGGAGGAGACAGGAGAGCTGTGAGAAAGAAGAAAGGAAAGTAAAAGAAGGAGGAGAGGATTGAAAAAGGCGACTGCCAATTTCCCCTGTGGGGTAAGGCCGCAGGTGCCCTGTATGGAAAGCTGGGGCCAATGTGGTGTGTTGCCTCCACCGAGAGGCCTTAAACGTCCATACGCTCCGCATCAACTCAACCATCAGGATCTCGTTTTCCCCGCACACGGCGATGCCACGCACGGCTAAGCACGGGCGCTCGGGTCCGTGGTAATGCTCTCTTTACCTTCATCCTCCTGCGGGGATGTCCCTGCGGATGCTCAGGAAGCCGCGGTGTCGCAACTCACCGTCTGCATGAAAGCGATAGCCCCCTGTGGGGAGATTAATAAATGATGGTGATGCTTTGCACGATTTTTTTCTTGTTTTAATGCACTGAAGAATAGGTGCTACTGGCAAGGAAAGGGTCACAGGCGAAGCAGAAAATACTTGACACTGTGAATAGATGTGCTAATGTATGGATTTAAATCGCGATCTACATACGAATGTCTTCACAAGGCAGTGGTGTCGACGCTGCCGTGAAACTTGCGGTGGCAGTGGCACTTGCGACAGCTTCTCCGTGAACCCACTTACACAGCAGTCTGCAAAACTCCAGCTTGTATTCATACAGGTGCGCCAGGTTAACAATTCCCTTTAAGGACACGAAACAGTATGCACCCGTAACTGCGCAGAACAAAATGTGGGCAAGCATTGCCAGCAAACGACGAAAATCTCTATATCTCTACCAGCAAAGCTGAAGTAGCGCCTGCGCAGTCGCACTTCGTTGCCTTCATGAATTTGTGCGTTCTATTGAAGACGCGAAACAACAGTTTGTGCTGTCAGCCGCTCCTGCAGTTCTTACAGAAACCTGGCACGTCGCTGACTTCTACCATTTAAAAAAGGTAATTTAATGCAGTGGAAGGCAGCCTCACGACATATGCTTAAATTCTAACTTTCATCCTGAGGTTTTCAGGCTCTTCGGCGATAAAGTGTACCAGCAGGACGTTACAATTTTTGTGTAGTGCGCGCATGGTGAAAAGGTTTATCGTACCATGCTGCGTATACTATTGGGTTCAAAAGGCTTCAGGACACGCAACCGAAGATCTTAACGCAGAGGTTCGAAGTATGCAACTGTTCCTTTGATTCAGTAAGGCGTCTCTCATATACCGACTTCTTTTGTTCCATTAAAATTCCATAAGCGTATTTCACTAGCACGCATCAGAAAACCCAAGAGCAACTTTCAGTTTTCTGAGTGTGGCTTGCAACCACCGGCTGAGAACAAAGCTATACTCGTTGATTCCAGGTCGCGTCTTCATGGGACTTTTGACCCCGACAAAAAAGACCTTTGTCTTCTGATATGGATCGGCAAGTAGGTTGCGCGCGCTGACTTTATGCAAACACGCTAAATGTTTGGAAACCTTAAAGTGTTTATGCGGCGAGTTTTCCGCTGTGACTGTGGCAGGCGCCTCTGGCCCTGTCACGCTCCCAGCGACAGCAAAGTGTAGCGCGCAGGGTGGTGAAACGACCGTGCGCAAAAGTACCAAGTTCTGCGTAAGTACTCAGGGAATACGCCGCCTGTAAGACTCCGGCTGCAGTGCAGAGCACGCATTATGCGTACGGATCTTGCACTTGTTTAAGTACGCAGTACCAGAAGTTTCTAATATATATTGCGTAATGATGCAATATTCTTTTGAGCATACTGGCTCAGCAAGTACAGTTACCGTGTTAATAAATTATACTCCTTCTTTGTAACATTTTCTACTTGAAAGACTTTGTGCAAAGGTACATGGAAGGCTGCGATAGGATGAGACAGAGTTGTCCAGTTATTGGCAGGAAGTGAATTACCTTTTGCGCGTCTCTATTCTACCTAAAATCCACACTCCATACTCCGTTTCAAACATCAGGTGCAACGCTGTGAAAGATACGGAAGTAGTCCGCACGAAATAATAGAGAGGCGTGTTCCTCCTCGCTTGTTGGGTGGCCGAGTGGTCTAAATTAAAGGTATGTGACCGCGTGTCGTCAGCAACAAATGTGGTTTTATTCAAGCTGGTGACAAAGGCGTAAGGTAGTAAGCCTGCGGGCAAAGGATTTACTATGTTGTAGTCGAAACAAGGAGCGCACTACATTTTGCTCGCGGATGCAGGCAGCGCGAAGAGCGCCATCTTTGACAGCGTTCCATCATTTGTATAAAACGGAGTGTAGTTTGCACATTAGGTTGCGCAGGGCACTTTAAAATTACGGTTTCCTTGGATAGGCTTCTATCAATATGTGCAGGTTACAGGAGAGGGCTGCGTAAGCGAATACTGAAAACAACGCCTTTTAATGAGTATTAATGCATTAAAATACACACATCCAACATCTTTTCAGTCGTTTTGCGCGATTTTTTTATCTGAAACTCTCGAAATATCCCATTTTTGTGAATCACCAGTTAAAAATTAACCGGTTCACAATATTGATCCACCATACCCGCTGCAGCTGTAAACAGTTTCTTTTTTGACGCGACAATGTGCTACTGTCAGAACACACTGGAGAAGCGTTGATGGCGGCGATACAGCCGCATTTGTCTTTATAAAGGCACCCATTGTAATAATCTTTTTCTATTCAGAAGTGAAATAATTGGCAGTGCACATGTGGCATCCACTATTCTCGGCGATACAGGTACCACGGCCTGACGCAAGCGACGGCCCCGGCACGTTTATTCGGCAGTTCCGGCGCAATGACTGCAGCCAGACCACCTCTCACCTGTAAAGCATCCTGAAGGAACGGCATCGGAAGCCTGTTCAGCTGAAGTGGAGCATGCGACATCTTGCAGCACATCAAGAGCCCAAGAAAGACCGCAAATATAGCGGTAAGGCGGCGCATGCGCCCGGGCGGCTGGAACTCCTGTGCTGGTAACATTAGCAGGGTGCAGGCGTCTTGCTCTCGGAGGAATATTTTTCGAGGAAAAAGATTTTAAGAAAAGGCATTAAGGCCTTCTAGGGCATTGTCATGGTTATGTATAGTGGAGTACCGAAGAATATAGACCATGCTTTGGCTGTTAAGGTCATCAGACATGTTACCTCTCAAAAAGTATTGATTAAGCGAGGAATATGCAAGTAATACTTACTTTTGCCTCGCGTATATACGAAGAAAACAATTCTTTTTCTGTTACGCTACTCAACAGAAGATTTGAGCACGAAAACATGCTAAACATTATTCTGCCCGACACTCTACGTTTTCTTGCCTCGACGAAACTTAAAAGAGCTAAGAGGCATTATACACTAACATTAACTGGCTTAAATTGTTTAACTTCTCGCTTACTGGTCCTATTTTTGCAGCTGAGTGAAAAATTTCAGCTCGGCCGTTCGACGCTGTCAACTCAGTTAACGCTAATTTAAAAAAGCTAGCCTTCGTCGAGATACACTTCCTGGAAAGTTTGTCTTTCACCGCTCTATGAAGGAAACTGGTCGCTCGTATCGGCACCGTAGCCTGCTCGCAGCAGAAATAGATTAGACTTTCAGTACCCAGGCACCTAATTCACGCTTTGCTTAGGACCCCTGGCGGTTGGCCTCCCTCTGGCAGTGACTCATCATCCGCTACGTGTATGGTCTCTTCGTCTTGTGGCTTCAGTAAATGGAAGAATTCGGTAGAGAACGAGAGAGAATTGTCTAGCATCGTACGATGATGCTTACTTGTCTGGTAATTGCAACATTTCAAGGCGACAATTTTTTTCAGACCACATGTACTTGTCAAATAATGAACAGCGCTGAAAGAAGGCCTGGAAGAACGACACTGCCGCAAGCAAGAGCGGTAAATTTTTGGTTGTTAAGCAATGCGCTAAAATATTGGGCAGGTATCGAAAGAAATACAGACAAATAATTAATAAATTTCCTCAAAAGCACATGATTGCAATAGTCCCCCAATTTTGTCTATATACATTTTTTACTTATTAATTACTTTTCTTTGAAAATATGCCGTCATGAACATTGACACCAACAGTCTAAATATGAAGGTGATTATCCAGTTTTGTTTATGTAATGCAAACATAGTGCTATCCTTACGAACCTGTCTAGAACCCTAACAATATTGGAAACACAAATTTAGACCCAAAAAAAAAATGGAGAGGAGGAAAGTCTGTCGCGGCTGTTTTCACTGAGAAAATTCAGTAAACTGAAGCAAAAATCCTTGCGTACCAGTTTATTAGATGTGTGTTTTACGTTTAGGAAGAATTTACTCGCTGCCATAAAATTTCACAACGAGCGCTCTTAAATTAACGTTGTCACAATTCATTGCTTCAACACAATTTGTGGTTAGGCGAATCGCGGGCGGCTCGGTGTCTTCTGCGTTTTCACTTTTACTACAAACTATCCTTGAGTGAAACAACTTACCAGCGCGCGCAGTTATTGAACCGAACGCATGGAAATCTCTTGACCCAATAAACAGTAACATCAGCAACAAATTTTTCCTTATTATTTTTCCAACCTTGTACTGTACGAGTGCTTCTTGTTCTTTTTCATCTAAAAATGAATTCTGATACATTTATGTGTGCTGCAAATCATTATATTTTCACTCTCTACCTAGTATTTGTATTAGAATGTTCCATCCTAGCGTGTTCCTGTACTTGCAGCGTAAGGTATTTCAAATATTTTAACTATCCTTTTGTGTCTACCCTTTTGTAATTCTTGATATTCGTAATATTCAGCTTCATACTACCATCCATACCCTTGAAGAGGTTCCTTAGCGGTATCTCAAATAAATAATACCAAACTAAAAATTGAAAATTTCATCAATATTTTTTTCGTACTTTTCACCAAGCGCAGCTTTCGCATCACTGCAGTGCTTTCGTGCAGTGTGCAGCAATCGTGTCCGCTCACTAGCGTGTGAGGTTCGGTAAGTAGACTTGTCAAAATATTTTCTTTTTTCGAGCATTTAGCGCTTCTTTTCCTTTACACACAAGGTAGTTTTTTGTTTACTATGAAGTTCGCATAGAAGAAAAAAACGATGTTTAGAAAAGGTGAGGCGGTAAATTGACTTGTACTGATGCAAACTTCTATGTGACACCTAGAGAGGGGACAAGGATGGTCTAAAATATATTGATATATAAAGTTAGAAGTCCTCCACTCCAGTGAAGGTTGTCTGTGTAGATTTAAAATATTCTTTTATTCCTCGATGTAAAAAGCGTCTGGAGGAGGAGGAAGAAGAGGAAAGGCAGGGACGTTAACCGGAAGGATAATCGGTTTGCTACCTTGCACGGTGGGAAAAGGGTTGAAGGGATCAAAAAGAAAGAGCAAAGAGAGTCACTGTGAAAAGTCATCGTTCGTTAAAGTCACCGCCTCTCGTGCAGGCCAGAAGTTCACAAAAATTGGAGCAGTGCGTTGGAGGTCTTCACCGCAAACGATCACCGCAGCCTGTGGCCGACAATATTCATTCCTGTCAGTGGCCGTGGATCTACACGCTTCAGCGCTGGCCAGAGTGACTACCCTTCGGCGCCTGAGGGAGGGCAGCCACAAAGAATGTGGCATATAGTCTTGTCATAACCGCCGATGGCTCATGCAGGGCTATCAGCCATACTGATTAAGAAGGTATAATGGTTGGTGGAAGCTACACCAAGCCACAGGCAACACATCAAAGATTCTTCACATCCTGGTAGGCCGGATGGAGGCCGGAGCTTCAGATCTTGGTCAAGGCTCTTAATCGTGAATTAGAAAATTGGCCGTAATTCTACGCGGAAAGCCTGAGGTCCTGCGCAAGAGCGCGCAGCCTCTCCGCTGCGTCTGATCCCGAAAAGGGGTTCGACACAAAATCGACGTGGTGGTGAGCACTTCTCGCGACCTCATCCGCGCGGTGATTGCCTGTTATGCCGCTGTGCCCGGTAGCCATTGGCAGATAATGTCGTGCCCTTTTTTTGGCACAGTGATGTAGTTGTGGGATTTCCCTGACCAGTTGCCCATGGACTCCACAGCGAAGAGAAGCTTTGTAATCCCTGGAGGGCTGCTTTGGAATCAGTGTAAAAAGACCACTGCTCAGGGCGCTGCTGATTGATGTGTTCAATGGCGACACAAAGTGCAGTGAGTCCTGCACCCGTCGAAGATGTCTGATGAGCGATCCTAACTCTAAATTCTGTAGTCCTAGCTGGGGTGAACACGGAGCCCGAAGAAATGGTAGTGTTCACTGAGCCGTTGGTGTAGACGTGCACCCGGTTTGCATGGTGCTCAAGGAAATATTCAAGAGTGACTTGTTTTAGTTCTATAGGCGATAAATCGGTCTTCTTCCTGATGCCAGTTGTTAAAAAAAGCACACGGCGATTGTGCTGGCTCCAAAGTGACGAGGACGGTCAAGAGGCGGGTGTAAACTGGGACGGCAGAATGGCGCGATGTGCATTGATGGCGTTTGTAAACCCTGTGCGCGGCCTGGTAATAGGTAGACTGGCAAGATGGTGAGAAGTAACCCGAGATATGTGTCGAAATGGTGTCCTTATTGAGTCAACTGTTATTTAGGAATTGAACGCTCCTGGGCGATGCCTAGAGATGCGGCTGTAGAGGCGCATTTCGGCAATTATAGGCAAGTCCGGAGATCATGAACTTGAACGATTTGCAGGCTTCGTATGCTTGATTATTGAATTCTTCCAATTTCAGGGAGGCTGTAACGAAGAAATTCAATGAACAAGGCGTTGTAGAACTGCATCATCGACCGCACTGACACTCCCCACGACTTTCCCCCAACAAAGGCGAGAACGTGATAAATCGCAGTCAGTCTCTCTTTCATTTATGAAATATGGGGAGCCCATGATAGATTTAGGTCGATGATTACTCCCAGAAAAGGATGGCTCTTTGCGCAGGGTATTGCTGTGCCGTTTATACACACCGTATAATGAGAAATGTTCTTGCGTGTAAAGGCAACAAGCGAGCACTTTTGGGTTGCAATCTGTAAGCCTTACAGATAAAGGTAGGCCGCAAGAATACTTGAGGCCTTTCTAGGTCTTGGTCGAAATTGTGGGCACGTAACTCCTGGAGCCCAAATAAAGAAGTCATGCACATAGATTGAGAGTTGTGCCAACTGTGGTAGTATGTCGACAAGCCAGACAAATGTAAGGTTGAACAGCTTTCGGTTAAGCACTCCACCCTGCGGTACTCCACGGGAAGTGAAATGAGAAGATATTGGGCCATCGTTTTCAGCACAAAGAGAGATCTGTTGGATAAATATCTGCGTATCCAGCAGAATACGTAACTGCCAAGCTCGGCAGCTTCCAGAGCGTCCAAAATCAACCTGGTGAGTTACATTGTCGTATCCGCCTTTTATATCCAGGAACAATGCCACGGTCAAGCGCTTCAATGTTTTTGGCGCTGGATGGATGACACCCGGTCGACCACGTTGTCAATTGAGGAGCGTTCACGTCGAAGGCCGGACAATATAGCCTGGTATATACAGTAGCATTACAGGTATCACTCAGTACATCTGAGCGCCATCCTAACCAGTACTTTGCCAACGCAGCTATCCAGCGCGATTCGACGGTATCGTGTCAGGTGTAGTGGTGGGTTTCCCTAATTTCAGGTGCGGAACTAGATGACTGGACTTCCACTCGTCTGGAACTGCGCACTCATTCCATGATTTGTTGTAATACTCCAAAAGGACACGCCTAGCTTCTTTAGCGGCGTTTGCAAGTGCAGAGTATAGCACACCTTTGGGTCCCGGCGATTATGACCGTCTGCAACAAGCCAGCGCGACATCTAGTTCTTTCACGGAGAAGGGAAGGTCCATCCGAGTATCCCGAGAAGCGGGAACATCGCTGCAATGCAGCGCTGCGGATGCTGTTGTTGGTCTGCTACCCTAGCGCAGAAATCCTCAGCAACCTCCACCTCGCCACGTCGTTGATAGAGAGCGAGAGACTTGAAAAGGTGCAGCTGCTGAGGGGATCTTCGGAGGCCACGAGAGACATTCCAGATGCGTGAGAAAAATTTTTCGTGAATGAAGTGTTTCACAGAATGACCGTCAACGCTGTGCCTGGAGGGCTTGAATTCTGAGCTGAATTTTCTTTTGCATGCGCCTCGCACCTTTGAGGTCAAGGCTGGACTTAGTGCGTCGGTATCTGCGCTCAGCCCTCCGTCGCAGTGATCGCAGATGCTGCAATTCAATATCAAATTGCGTGTACTTTGTAATTGGGGTGAATAACCTTGTCGCGTTTTCTAAGGTCTCGCTAATTTTCCGTTCCAAACCAACGGAGGCACCTTCTCTGCAAGCATCTCTCATAAGGGTTTGAAACACTGACCAATTGATGTGTCGAATGCGTGTTTAAGAGGTGCATGTGGAAAGCACAGTGATTATCAGATATGTAGGAATATGGTCACTTCCGCAGGTTTCAATGTCTGAAAACCACCGGACGTTGCTGGTAAGGCACAGAGAAATGAAAACCAAGTTGAGGCAGTTGCTGCAAGTTGTCCCTCGAATGTAGGTTGGGGAGCCCTCGTTTATACACTATACGTCATGGTCAGACGCGAAGGACACAATCTTTCGTCCCTTCATATTAATTCTAACTCCTCCCTCATGATGTGTTGAGCGTCAAAGTCGCCCATGACGGTCCGGGGCTGGGATTCTCGAATATCTTATGCTCTTACTACGACTCCTTGGTCGCATGCAACTGGTGAAGTTATATCAGTTTATAATTCGTAGGGTTTAACGTCCCAAACCTGTCCGGGCCATGAGAGAGGCCATAGTGAAATGTTCAGGAAACTTCGACCACCTGGGCTTATTTAACGTGCCTGACATCGCACAGTACACTGGCCTCTAGAAATTTGCCTCCATCGAAATTCAACCGCCGCAACCGGGATCTAACCCGAGTCTTTCGGTTAAGTAGTCAAGCGCCATAACCACGTAGCCACCGCGGCGCCCTTGTGAGGATCAGTCATCATCATCAGATTTTGTTTCGCTTTCGCATCGCAGATATCAATAGCCGAAACATTTTCTATTATGACTTCGGTGACGCTACATTAGTTGGAGCAATAAATTTTCTACCTACCTGTCTGCTGACTGGTCCCCGCATCTCCGAGAATGCACTTTGCTTGCTCACGTCAATTAGCTGGGCTTGCTGTTATTAGCGGCAAAACAACACAAGACAGAGAGGAGGTAGGCAGGAGGCAGTGCAGTCTCGGCCACTTCCTAGTCCCTTGGAATGATGTCAGGCCATTTGAGAGTGATGAGCACTTTTTTGCTGGGTGAAGTCAGCTACAAGTGCTCTCCGATACTAACGCACGTGGTCGAAACTTCCGGAGCCGTTCACTACGGCGTCTCTCATACCCCTTGTCGCTTTGGGACGTTCAACCCGCATAAAACATAAACAATGGGCAGCACATTTGCGCAGACTGTCAGAGCAATGTAGTGGAACTCTTTGTTTAGCGTCTTTGAGATGCTGGGGTAGGAGGCAATTGTCGAAGTCAATCAGGATTGATTCTGCGTACTGTAAAATCCAAGTAAGGTATGTGTCATGCATCGCCTGCAATGGCTGCCACGCAATGAAATGCTCTAGCAAGGTTTTCATCCAAATTTGGTGTGTGTGGTTCTTCATACAGTCGGGTGCAACAATACACGACCCTATAACGAAAGCGGAAGTTGGGAAGGAGCCGCGTAGATCCACATCATCTGTCCCAGTGCTGCGATTGGCACTTTAGTTCCTTTCAGAAACCCAGCTCTTGACGTCGGGATGCAGTTAGTTGCTGATAATGCGAACAGAACTTAAAATGGTAGTGCAGAGTGGCGCACCCAAAACACTGGCGCATAATGCATAATGCTAGCTTTCGTGCATACTATTGACGAGAATCCGTTTTGCGTTCTATATATGCACACGTGTGTATGCACCATGAAAACAGCACTCAGCAAGACCTAATAGGGAGCGTTTAATAAGGATTTTCCGCTGGTGAGCTAGACTACATCAGAAAGCATGTAACCGATGCACGATTGCACTTTTCATAGCTCACGGAAGGCTGTGAGATACAAGGTGATTGAGGTCTAGTGTAAATACAAAGTATCAAAACAAGCAAGAAGGTAAACAGGAAAGACCGTACAATCAAGTAATGTAAGTCTTAGTATCATAATTGGCGATGCAGTAATACAATTTCTTGCTTTATTCGCCACGAAATCAGAAGTTTGGATCAACTGTCACATTCATCATGTATTAATAATCTGCTGTAGCTGACGTATGTCAAAGGATGAATCTCACGAAATTCATTTTAATTGGTCATTTTAGAGGTCGCAAATAAATCTTTTCAAATCCCCCGCCGCATATGGTGTACACTTCCTCGGTTGCGCGTAGTGCTCATTTTTAATATACACCAGCATAAAAAAAAAACCTTTGGTCGCAATACGGTGGCACGACAGCGGATTCCTTGGCAACTAAACTGAAGGCCAAGGTCATCGGTCGTGGTCGTGAGACCATCAGCTACTTCCAGGTTGGTACTGCAAAGACATCTGTCGCGTGCTTCTTCGGCTCACTGTCGCGTGTTTCCCCGACGAATGTTTAGAAAGAGGGGAAAGTCCTTGCCGAATTCGCGCAGGGATTCATAGTTTATACATGCAATTTTTAAGAAGCAAGAAAATGAGAACTGAATTTTTTTCAGGTTCCTACCATCTATTTTAAGAATTGAAAACGTTGCTCTAATTCTAATCCTGGATAAATAAGTCGAAAAGAATTCGAAACAAAGCATATTCTTAAACTTGCACGTCTCTACTGCTATCATCTTGTTTTCCACAATATTCATAGCAAACCAGCAGTCAGCCGTCGATATTGAATGTTACCTCTGAAAAGCGATAGCATTAGTAAAAATAAAACGTCGTAGATGTGCCTTACAAATGTACCCTGCAGTGTTTACCGTACAGATGCTCTAACAACAATGCCAGCAGCACCGTTCTTGTTCCTCACAACTCACAAGTGAGAACACTCCCCAGAACACGGCACACCATTTTTTCACACATTTCTAGCGACGTGTTACGATAACAAGCGAAGTGAAACATTGATTAGAATAAATACAGCGCGCACGCTGAGGATATAACAATATGAATGTAGAAACGCTCGCAAAGTGACATACAAGCAAGCCTAGAGACTCTCGCTAGTGTAGCAAAAAAGAGTTACAAAAGTAAAAGTTTTCAGTATTTGGGGGTTTAACTTCTCAAAGCAGTTCAGGCCCGGAGGGACGCCGCAGGGAAGGGCTCTAGAAATTTCGACCACCTTGGGTTTCTTAACGTGCACTGACATCGTACAGTACACGGGCGTCTGGAATTTTGCCTCCATCGAAAATTACATCACTGCGGCTGGGATCGAACCCGCGTCTTTCGGGACAGCAGCCGAGTGCCATCACCGCTGAGAAACCGCGGCGGCCATTAAAAAGTAAGAAGCCTTGATATTCTCAGTCAGCACATGTACTTTGATAGTAGTCCGAAGCAGAAGTGTTAACCAAATAAAAATCAAACTGTAGCTATTGAAGCCCTTATGTTGAATTACAGTGACAAAACATTAAAAATGGAAAAGATTCAGAACAATAAACCAACCAAACATTCCGGTAAATGGGTTATTAAAAAGCGAATAAATCATATAAATGTTAGCATACTAATTTTTTAAGTTCAAATTTGCCAAGGCGCCATCCTTGGCCATTAGCAGATGCGATCAGGGTTACAGTATAAGGCGCCGTCCAAGGCACAGATAAATACACTCAACACAGTCATAAGGAGCTTTACAGGCGTCACACTGGGCCTATCCAAAATGGTAAAAAATGGTCTGTTCAAGTACAGTGGTCCGCATAGTGCATTAGACAAACTAATTTCATGCCGTAGAGCTGCACATTTCCAAGGACTACAAAAACCTATAGATACGTAGGCAAACATTTTGCATAACTAGGCTAAGCACCTGCACACGCAACTCTGACACGAACCTTATAGGTAAAATATCTGACAGAATTTAGTAAATTTATGCTGATTCCGCGGGAAAGAAAGCATTAAAAGAACAGCGCGATGAAGCCATTACGAGAAGAAATGTTTAACAAACACAACTGCGTTTTCTTGTTCTATAATCCTAGTTGCCCGATTTCCACCATTGCAACTGTAATGCTCAGTTCCCTTTTGATCGCTCCAAAATTGGCTTTCCCTTTTTCACGTCTTTAGGCATCTGCACTTTTGCTGGCTCGACCTGGAGCCAGTCGTAGATGACCTGCTGAAGCGATTACCCGAATCCTACACCTTAGCGGACGCGCAGACAAGAGATGTGCTTCCTGGTCTGGTAGTGGGCTACACCACCTTAGTCAGCCTGTCCAAGCTAGAGTAGCAGGGAGCCCCGCAATTGTTCTGCCGGCGAGGCAAGGCGGTGCTTGAGATCAGCACGCACGGATTTGCACGTTTATGCGCGCCGTGGAGGTAAGGGCATTTCCCAAGTAGCCACTCCACCACTCTTCATCATATCTGATATATTAACCGATATGCAGCGCTCTTTGCTTTCTCATAGGCCGTAATCAAATCTAGGCTACGCACCCAGCCTTCCGCGTTGCAGTTCATTGAGTACAGGGTTAGTAAAAAGTAAATGCGCTTGCACAATCGCGGTATTAAGGATGATAAGCTTACGTTGCGAAAACCTCCGAATTCTGGCGTCTCAGACGGTCATCTTCGGTGCGCCATTCCTGGCTCAAACGTTCTTGTGGGCGAGAGGGACCTCGCACTGCTTTAGCTCCTTCAGTGAGTGTTGGGTTAAAGCTTGGTTTCTCTAGGTAGGTTTCAATGCTCATGGGGCCATCTTTTTGCACCCGCGCGCCCCACTTGTTTATGGCGATTTTAAGGCGAGGAACGGGTTCTGCGAACGGGGCGGTACGGTGACAGTGGTTGCTACTTACATTATACAGCGACAGACACGGATTAGCCGCTAATAGCCCCCATTACTGCTTACGGCTGTACAAGTGCCCAGGCCGCTAAGCCTCCAGTCGCAGCGATAGCTTTCTGCTATCTCTGCACTGCTATCAAAAGGGCGCTCACGCGGCCTTCAGCTGCGGGCATGAACACTGCGAATGCGTTCTTTCTTCTCCCTCATATGCATTCGCTCTAATACGAATGATAATATTCTAATCCACACGAAGCCGCGCTAGTTCGAAGGCCACGTTGGTGTTGATTGCTGACACCTCTATTTCAGCATTATCTATAAAGTAGACAGCCAAGGTAAAAAGCTTGGGCAGAAATAAATAAGAAGACGTCCAAAGTAGTGTCTCTTAGTCCAGTTAGGGCCACCAGTTGGCAATGGGGGTTGAGGTTTGAATGTTGTCGCGAAATACATCCGCTTTGAGCAGGTTGCAAATGCTGGCCCACACCAGGACAGGAAGTAGACAGGCAAAATAATAAAGGGGCGAAGTGCATTTAGTTGACAAACTAAGGTCATGAACCTTATCACTATCCCTGCACAAGAAAGCGTAGACCAGTTGTATCTTTTCAGTGCTCACGTATAGGACGGGAACTCGAAGGCTAACGATAAAGCTAAAAATTAGGTGGAGGACAGCGTAGCTAGGTATGGAAGGAAAATGATTGGTGTCACGTTTAGAGAAAAGAGAGGGTTAAAATGGTTCAGGAAACGAACAGGATTTAACAATATCGGGATGGAAATCAACAACTGAGCATAGCCAGGGCATGTAATGCGAAGGTATGTTAATCGATGGTTCTTGAGGCTAATGATGTAGATTCCAAGAGGAAGCAAGCGTTGCAGGCGCCGGCAGAAAGTCAGGTGAGCGGATGTCATTAAACAGAGTGCGGAGATAAGGTGGCAGCCGCTTACACATGGCAGGGTTAATTTGTGGCACATGGGCGAGGTGTCTTTTCGGCAGCAGACGTAGTCAGCCTTATGATGATGTTGACTATGACAGCAGGCGTTTTACGGTTTCGATTCATTCCTTGGAATTTGTGAGACATTTAGCCGCATTAAAATTCCTCTAGGAATGAAAGAAGAGCGCGATAATACTTTTGCTTTACTGTTGCCAGTTTATCTCTCAGCAAAGCCGAATTGATGGCAGTCTGTGTCTCTGCTTTCCTCTCCTTCTAGGTACTGCGGCGGGAAGTCCGGGAAACTCACCACTGCCTCCCCTTACGTCTCTGTGAACATGCTTTTTGAAGGGAACAGTGCAACGGGCGACCTTGTTGCTGTCAACGTGTGGCTCACCTGGCTTAAGGGCGCATTTTTTCTGCTGGAAGGAATCAATGACGCGGTCGACGTGGGAGTATCCGTGGTGATGAGCAAATTGCTACCTGAAGTCATCAGGAATTTTTGGGTTGAATTCCTGGCCTTTTACACGAGTAGCCTCCTCAAGAAAATCATTTCCCCTCTGGTTGCATTATAGTGTTGTTCTGATGAGTGCCTACTACCAATCTTAGCCATGCGCCAACATACGCGGTCATTGCCAGAGTGGCCAAGCACGGCTACGGGTGCAACATTTGTATGTGGCGTCTTTGTCCACTTATTGCTGTTCTATAGTCACGGAAGTAGGTTTTTACAGATATGACTTGTATTGAAAGCTGCAAATTTGTTATATCTCAAGCTGTAACAATAGGTGTTGTGGCCCTTAAATAATATCAGAACTTTAATTATGATTCCTAGTGTTCAACTGACCTCTAGTTCGTCCTTCACATTTTCCAGGTAGATCTGACAGTGGCATCTGACCATGTGCACTATGTGTGGTTATATTGTGTGTAGTTAATTGTGTTATATTGTGTGTAGTTGTGTAATTAGTGGCCGTGGTATGATGGGGCAACATAGCGCTGGGCTTGAGTTGGTAAGCGTACTGTGATATCTACCACGAAGCTAACACGTGTGTGAGGAAGGCAACTGTGGCATTACTAAAACGTGCGCTAATCTTCCTGGGCAAACATACAAGTGTGTAGCAGATTCATAGCGCGAGGTATGGCATTTAACTGTGCATTTCTGAATAAAAAGCCACCATCAAGTTCATCACCTGTCTGTCTCATTTTTTACGGTGTTCTTCATTTTTTGCGCTGTTCGCTCAATCAGTAGGCGAAAATACAACTACCACTATACTTTTACATCGGCAGCTGTGTATGGCATCTTCGGCGTAATCACGCCGTTTCCAATGTCGTCCGCGCTCTTCCCCTGTGCTTCCGCTTTGTTCATCACTGAGCCTGTTATGGCGATGATAGGTGGTTTATTGCTGACTGAAGAGGGCGTCTGCCGCGTAAGGCGCGGCGAGGAAAACGGGTGAGGGGAAGTGGATGCGTCTTGCTCGGGACACTGCAATTTAAGCGGCAGCCCAGAATCCGCGAACTTGCGGTATGTGAAGTCATATGCAACGCGCTAGAAACGAGGCAAACTTGGATGCAAGCGCGCTGCAATAGAAGTTCCGTATACATCAGAATCCAAATATACTCGCCAATTTTATATCTATACAACAACAGGATTAGACTCCTTTTTTATTCTGCAGCGAATCGTGCCGATAGGGTTACTCCACTCAAGATGAGTTCAAAAGGATATATTTTTTTATTGCGCAAACTCGAAGATTGTGCCAAGGGGTTGAAAATGTTTGTATCATGAAATGCTTTACGTGGCACGAAGAAATTAGCTACATGCCATTGCGAAATAGTTAACTGCATTATGTGTTTCTTAAAAACGTTGCATAGCCTTGAAATCGAAGGCAAACGACCGTAAGCGGAAATTAACCACACACTATAAAAGAGTCTCAGTGCCTGAGCCTCAAAACCTTTCCTAAATTATTTTTGCGGATAATAGTCGGGAACACTCCCTCCATACTATACCAGGGGTCCAAGAAGGTTGTAACTTTTATAGCTTGGTTGCTCAGTATAAAATAACACTCCCAGAACCTGTTTCAAAATGCTATCATAATAATTGCGGAATTTCACTGCGATTTCATATTGGTGTCGTCTGCCTTCACGGTAAGATTAAATACCCGTTTGCGCGAAGTGCATTCGCAAGCGCTCGGTGCTTGAAACGACGTCAACAGGCGAAATTCGAGAGGAAAGCAAACACGAAAGAATCTTTGGCACAAAGCAGATTAAATTTTTGTCTTACCTAAATTCTGCCGCTGCGAAGAGAAGAGAGTATATTCCAGTCGTTTTCTTGGCAAAATTTCAGTTTGACCTATACCTCGAATGTATTTTGAGGCATATGTATGGCCCCTTTTCTCATGAGCTATTTCGCACAGCCCTTTGGGGTTTATTTCATTTCATTTCCACTCATGTCATCATGCCACTGAACTATGCATATTATTCTGCTTTAATTAAAAACTATTTTGAAATTTTTCCGAAAGCATGAATTTTTAGTTGTCCCTTCACAAGAAAGCCATTTCTCAAAAATAAAATAGTAAATATATTGGAACAATTCAATTTCACTAGGTTGCAGCTGCTGTTTAGTTTATGCAGGAAAAAAAGTAGCGTTCTGTCTTCTCCGAGTTTTATGATAAAGGAGCAAAAGTTAAAAAAAAATCACTTCGTGATTCGAGGTCAAAAGAGTAAAAAGTATGTTTATTTCATTTTTGGTCACTTACCGGAGGCAGTGAAGGATTTACTTAATAGCAACCAGCCATGAAGTCTTTATTTCAGTCAGTTTGTCGGTTCTTCGCTGGTCGTTTTGCTTGCCTGCCTTGTTCTGTCATCCGTTCCGGATCTCTCTTGGCGATGTACTCTCGCCGGCGGTCCAGCTCACCTAACCTCATGACAGTGTTCCACCCTGCCGATATCCCAAACGCCTCCAGGACGGTAACTATGGCCATGCAAACTTTGTTGAACGTTCCAACGGCCTCTAAAGTAGCAGTTTTGAGCGCCTCCGTAAAAAGCAACACATTTTTTGGTGCACGTTCCAACACTACATGGTTGAAAGATTCGTTGGCATTTTCAGTCTTCCTGCGAAGGCACATTTTGAGTAGATCTGGCTGAGCTAGTTGTCGAACATTTCACTACAAGGCATGAAGGACTGCAGGAGGCAAGTATTCCTTGCGCACAAATTATTCCTTTGTCAACTTCGCCCCTTTTGTAGGCGCACCAATTTGCAGCGTCTTTCAGGCAGAGCACTTGACTTGGGTCCTTATCGGTAGACAGCATTGCAGAATATGTTGTCCATACAGCTTTCGGTAATTTATTCATATGTGCAACATTTTGTCTTATAGCTAAGACAAAATAGCTGTATATCTTGTCAATTAAATAGCCAGTCACAAAGTCACATATAATAGGGAGTCGAAAATAAATTTTTTGAAGGAAAGTTGTGAAGAAGACGATGTGGATTAACCGAAGACTAAAGAAGATGAAGAAGAAGCATTTGGTGAGGTGGAGAGAGATGATTGGTGGAGAAGAATGGAAGGAGAGGGCGACGACAAGGCTTACTTGGACTAACGCCAGGGCTAAAAAAGGGCGAGAGAGAGCGAGGAATGGGGGGGGGGAGATAATGAAGCGGATGCTCGGACGGGTGAGCGCCCAGCGACGCCAGCCCAAGCACGTCGAAAGCCACCTCGACGCCGGCTACTGGACCCATACAACGCCGCCGTCGCACCGAACCAACTGTGTTCACGAACGCCGACCACTAACAGTAGAACGCTAATCGGAGATGCTGGTAGTGTTCCCCAGTCGTGTGTATTTATAGTCTTTGTGTTTTGTGTGCTAGTGTATGTGTCACGTAGGGTGTATTAAATGTGCGTCTTTGTGGGTACACCTGTCCCCTAGTCCATTCTTTCGGTCCGAGTGTTCTCCCAGAGATCCGTGACAGCGGTAAGTGGCTAGCCTGCCAGGATTGTTTCTTTTTTGCTTTGTCTCGGGTCTTTCCGATCTCTCGACGGCAGAAATTATGAATTTGGCAAAAACGTTAGAACTGGCGCTCAAGCTACCGTTAAGCAAGGAAGAGGCGAGGCGTCTCTATGATGAAGATGGATGGATGGATGGAAAAACTTTATTTTCGTCAGAGAGCATGTTTGGACGATTCCGTGTCAGATGGCCATCAACCCATGGCTGACGGCGGCCTGGGTGGCCCACTCCACGGCCCTGGTCTGGACGACCGGGTCTGAGCTGGCCAACACGGCCTCCCACTGCTCGAGGGAAGGATCACGCATAATGTCCGCCGGTGGCGGTGCTATGCTATAGCTCCATAATATGTGGTCATAGGTTGCCAATTCGTGACACCATTTGCACTCCGGCTGAATGTCCGGTTAGATTTTGCTCAATACGTATGGGTTGAAGAAACATCTAGTCTGCAATCGTCGCCAGACGCATTCCTGCGCCTTCACCAATTGCTTTTCCGGGGGTGGGTAAATCCTCCGCTCAAATCTGAAATGATTAGTAATGTCATGAAAGGATACCAGCCCATCTCTCGTGGACCTTCCCGGGACGTCCAGCTCACCTACTCGGCTGACGAAACCTCGAGCATTCATGTGAGCCGTCTCGTTCCCAGGGTTCCCAGAGTGTGCAGGTACCCAGACAATTTCCGTCTCCGTAAGCCCTCGCTCCGTGGCCCGATTCAGCAACCGCGCCGCTGTGACAGATATTCTGCCCCTCGCCAAATTTCGGATGGCTGTTTTTGAATCGCTGAAGATCAGGTCAGCATTACTACTAGTCATAGCTAGTGCTATCGCCGCTTCCTCAGCAGTTTCTGGGGAGCGGGTTTTGACTGATCCAGAGGCGATCAAGCGTCCTCGCCCGTCCACCACCGCAATTGCAAATGCATCCTTGTCCTTATACTCGGCGACATCTACATAGACTGCCCCGTTGTTCTTCCCGTACTTAGCATGTAAAGCTTTGGCTCTTGCCTTCCTGCGGTCCTCATGATGTATTGGATGCATGTTCTTGGGCAAAGGTTTTATGTACAAGCCCTTGTGCATTTCCCGCCTCATCTGAATTTTCGTGTCACCGGCTGGAACGTCAACTCCAATGCCGATCCTTTCCAATATGTCCCTTCCTGCTTTTGTTTTTGAAAGCCTACCGAGCTGCATCACCAAGTGCGCTTCCCGTAGTTCTTCTAGGGTGTTGTGCACCCCTAATCCCAGCAGCCTTTCGGTAGACGCATTTTGAGGCAACCCAAGGGCCGCTTTATACGCCTGCCTAATCATAGCCTCCACCTTTCCTTTTTCCGCCGCATCCAACTTCAAATAAGGCGTCGCATACACTATTCCACTGAGCACAAATGCCTGCACTAGCTTACACAAGTCTTTTTCCTTAACACCTCTCTTACGATTGGCGATTCTCCTGATTAGCCGCACGGTAGCATTGACCGTATTTTTAGGCCTTTGCAAGGACTCGCTATTCTTCCTGTTAGTCTGCAGATACATACCCAGGATCCTGATCGTTTGGACCTCAGCGACCGGTACTCCCCCCACTTTCACCTCTAAATGTGGTGGCGGCGTATAGTGCCTCGCATGTATCCCTCTTGGTTTATCCCTCAGAACAAAAAGCTCGGACTTGGGCTGAGAGCACGAGAGTCCTGCTTCCCCTGCTAGCTCCTCCACAAAATCCACCGCCTGTTGTAGAGGTTCTTCCAACTGTGCGTCACTGGCTCTTGTTACCCATAGAGTAATGTCATCCGCATAAAATGTATGTTTAAGTCCCGATATCCCTTGCAGCCTGGGTGGTATCTTGATCAAGGCGAGATTAAATAGGAAGGGCGATAATACCGACCCTTGCGGTGTCCCCCTGCCCCCCAATGGGAAGGGATCCGATTTCATTTCTCCGACTACAATCTCCGCAGTCCTACCCTCCAGAAACGATCTGATGTACGGGAAGGTTCTACCCCCCGGTCCTATGTCTGATAGGTTCCTCAATATTGCCTCATGGGTAACATTGTCAAAGGCCTTAGTGAGGTCGAGCCCCAAGATAGCCTTGGTGCCCGTGCCGTACCCAGGGTCAACCACGTCTTTTTTGAGCTGTAACATGACGTCCTGCGTCGATAAATTAGCCCTGAAGCCAATCATTGTTTCAGGTATCAACTCATTGTCCTCTACATAACCCTGAAGCCTGTTCAAGACCACATGATCCATCAATTTGGCCAAGCACGACGTTAGCGAGATGGGACGCAGATTCTCAATGCAGAGCTTCTTCCCTGGTTTAGGAATAAATGTAATCCAAGCATGTTTCCACTCTGGCGGAATCTCCCCGGTCGCCCAATATTTATTCATCAAATTCGTGAGTGCCCCCACTGACTTGAAATCCAGGTTCCGCAGCATTTTATTAGTAACCCCGTCCGGACCCGCTGCTGACGTGGTACGAAGCTGGCCCATTGCAAACGCCACTTTCGCCACCGTAAAGTCTGCATCCAATTCAAGGTTTTCCTCTCCCGAGTAATCCGGCAAGCAACCGCCCGCCTCTCTGTTTATGTAACGACTTCGGAGTTCATGTATGAATTCCCCAATCGTGCCTTGATACCGATGCACTAGCCTAGCCATTTGCCCCTTTTGCGCAGATTTGGTTGCGGCCGGGTCTAAAAGGTGCCTCAACAACTGCCATGTTTTTTTGCATCCGAATTGCCCATTCATCCGGTCACAAATCTGCCCCCACTGTTGACACTGCAACTCCAATGTGTAGGCTTCGATTTGTCGTTCTAGCTTGGCCATTTTCCTACGGAGGACACCATTATGTCTTTGTTTCCTCCACCACCGAAGGAGACTCGCATGTGCTTCCCACATGTGTAACAATCTAGAGTCAGCCGTAAAGCCCTCCCCCTCCGTCGGAACCTCTTCTGTGGTACTCTTCACGGCCTGCTTGAGCGTGTCAATCCAGGCTCCTAAGTCCTCGATTTCCCCGTTCACTATGTCATTCCTGTATTGCCGAAATTGGTCCCAGTCCGTCACTCGAGTTCCTTTCACCGTGTCTTTGTGCTTAGCAGCACTAAATATCGTGGAAAGGATATAGTGATCACTTCCCAGTGGCTGTCCCGTGTTTACCCACTGTGCATCCCTGATACCATTCACAAATGTGAGGTCTGGAGAGGTGTCTATGCTTACACTGTTGCCTATCCTGGTATGATCTAGCGGGTTGTTTAAGATCGTCCATCGCAGGTCCTGGGAAACCTGCCAAAGCTTATTTCCCTTCCGGCTGGCTCGGATGTAGCCCCACTCCGGATGAGGCGCATTGAAATCTCCCACCACGATGAGTTGAGACCTAGCCGCTAGCCGTTGCGTCTTTATCAGAAGGTCTGGCAGGCCCACCCCCTTATCTTTTGGAGAAGAGTATACATTAAGAACAAATAGACTCTTATCGTCCTTTCTTTTGGGCAAAATCTTCAGCAGGACGTAGTCCTCCCTGCTGCTATCTATGGTATGCTGAATCACTGTGGTGTTGCGATGGACTAACACGGCCGTGAAGACGCTCAATACGCCCCCTCGATCAATCTCTTGTGGTGTAAATGTCTTAAATCCTGGTAATTTCACCGAGCCGCTAGCCTCCTGCAAAGCTATAATGTCCGGCTTACTATCCAGATTTTGTATGTGCAACTGCAGGTTCCCCCGCTTGCGACGGAAGCCCCTGAAGTTCCACTGCCAAACCTCAATTTGCTGGCGAGTGGCCATGGTGAAGCCCTAGGTTCACTAACATCGGTTCTTGGCCGACTACGGGAGGCAATCTAACCTCTAGCATAGCATTTAGCTGTTCAAACATGTCCATTACCTGGGTCTGGAAACCCCGCATGTCATTGGTGAAGGCGTCAAGACGCTCCTCAATGTTGCCTAGTCTAGCTTCTATCCTGTCGACCCGGCGGTCCAGCCTATCCTGTCTTTCTTCCAGTTTTCCTACTCTCTCCGCAAGGGTAAGCATGTCTCTCTTAAGACAAGTGACTGTAAATACTGGCTGCGGCGTGTCCGCCGCCGAAGTTTCTGCTACTCTCTTTGCACGAGCTCCCTCATCTGCCGGAGGTGGCCTTTTGACCGTCCCCCGATTCTCCACTTTCTCCACTTCCATAGCTGTGTTATCGTCCACGCGAGAAGCGTTCGCCTGCGCCACTTGCTGTGGGGCTTGGGCCAACGGCGTCTGTACTCTGTCTACTCTGCCGGTTTTAAGCGCGCGTTCCATCTATGCTATTCTAGCTTCCATCTTTTTGATAGTTTCGGCTTGCTGCAGCACCTGCCTTTGTAGCTCCTTCTCTCGAGCAGTCTCATTTTGGGAGCCCGCGTTGGGCCAGCTCACCTTTTTCCTCGTGGCACTTGGGCTTCTTCCATGACCGGAACCTTGCCCTCCTCCTTTGCCAGGCTCGGGTCCCAGCAGTGGCGGGAAGGTAGCTGACCGGTCCCTGCTCTTGCTATCGCCTCTCGCACCGCTAGATGACCGCTTCCTGGGCCTCGAACGCCGCTCCTCCTTGCCCGTTTCGCTCTTGTCCTCGTTGCTCTGCTGCAGACCCGTCGGCTGCTGACGGGCTAGGCGAAACTTGCAGTTCCGACTTCCCGTGCTGTGCGCCCCATGACACACAATGCAGTCCGGCGTGCAGGTCAGCGACTCACCCTCCGGTGGTGCAGGATGTTCTTTCCCGCAGCGGCGACACAAATTAGTCTTCGGACGATAGCAAACGTCCGCCCGATGTCCCACTCGTCTGCAGTTATAGCATGTCTCGACTAACTCTCTATATGGGATCACAGCGTACAGACAGTTCCAATAGATGACTTGCCGGGGAACGCGCTTCCCCCGAACGTGATCTGAATTGCCTTTGACTTGCCCAAAGGTCTGGCATCCAAAATTTCCATGTCTTCATTCCTCTTCAAGAATCCTGCGCGAATTTCAGCCAGTGGGCATCCGTTGTTCGCATTGTAAATCACTCCGCGCACAGAATTCTCCGGCGCCACCACGTACGCCGAAACCGCAAGGTCACGACCGCCCAGCTTGAGCGTCTTGACATTCGCATATGCCCCACTACAATTCATACACGGCGTGCTCACCGTCATCGTGTTGTTTCTCTCATTGACCCGCACCAGGTCTTCTTCCACCGCAGTCGCGTTCGTCAGCTTCGCTGCCGCTCTCAGGGCATATCCGAGCTCCCTCCGCGTCACTATGCTCAAGTCCCAATTCTTGGGCCGGCACACAACCTTGAAATCCTTGGCTGGCATCTGAAGAAACGGTCCCCGTTTCTTCCACACCGGCGCTTTCCCCCGCTTGACTTGGGCTGCTCCGTGCGTCTGGCGCCCGTCGCTGCCCGCTTGTTTCTCGGTAGGCCTACTCTCGGTGTGGTCCCCGTACAGTCTTCTTGAAGCGATCTTGCGCCTTCAAAACCCAGGGCCATTCTCCCGCCTCGAATTCTTCGGGCGTTATAGATTCTCCCTCAACGGAGTACTCCATCATCTTTAGCCTCGCAAAGGCCCACTACCACAAGGCACGGCCCTGGAGCCCGGCGCCGTAGGCGTCGGCTCGGCCTATAGATTAGGCCTAATTTTGCCGCACCGTGGTCGAGTACAAATCGTGAAGAAAACCCCTAAAAGGGGGAACACTTGCCAAAATATGGTGTCCACAGGTACAGGGCAACTTCCTGCAGACGATTCCACAAACAGCAAGGCCAAGGCAAAGCGCGTTCCACCGAAAAACGGTCTCAAGGCGGGAGCTCATGCGGAACACGTCCGCTCAGCGTCCGCTCAGCGTCAGTCTCCCCTCTATGATGAAGAGGCAAAAAAGCAGAGGCAGGAGGCAGATAGGCAGCGAGAGGAAAAAGCGCAAGCACGCACAGACGCTCATGAAGCAGAAGAGCGCGTGGATAAAAGAGCTCACGTGGCAGAAGAGCGGGAGGCGAAAAGAGCTCGCGAGGCAGAAGAGCCAGACGATAAAAAAGCTGGAGAGGCAGAAGAGCGAGAAGCTATAACAACTAGAGAGGAAGGATAACAGGAGAAAAGAAGGAGAGAACGGGTGAAGGAGTTTATTTCGTGGAAACAGGCGAATGTCGCGGGAGGATATGAGGAGATCACGGACAATGATCAGCGTTTCTTAGCAGATACAGAGTCTCCTAGACCGGCTACAGTTTGTCCAAGAAAGCTGATGGCTCCTTTTGATGACAAGAGAGCTAATTTGGACGCATATCTGCAACGATTCGATCGGATAGCTCTGGGGCAAGACTTTGAGCGCAGGAACCGGCCACGGCATTGAACATGTGTTTAGTTGGAGAGGCGCTGAATGTTTCTTTGGGAGGATGCCTGCTGCTGATTCCATGGACTACAAGAAAGTCAAGAAGGCACTCCTCCAATGATACAGGCTAACGGCAGAGGGTTTCCGTGAGAGAATTCGCACTGCGATACCTGAGGATTTTGAAACCCCTATGCAGTTTTCCTACAAGCTGACCAATTATTTCGATAGGTGGCTTGATATGTCAAACACTGAAAAGAGTTTTGAAGGTTTGCGTGACAAGGTGGTCTCAGAGCAATGTTTAGCATCTTGCAGATCAAAGCCAGCGATATTCTTGAAAGAAAAAAAGTTGTGTTTATTGGAAGAGTTCACCGACACTGCAGACAAATTCCTCGAGGCTCTAGGGTTGAAAAATTTCAGTAAGGCAAAGGAGTAAACACAAAAAGACCTAGGGACAGATGCGACAAAACCAAGAGCATATGGCAGTGCATCTAAGGCGCCAGTCAGGGGTCCTACTCTGGATGCATGCCTATATAGAACGCAGGACCGAGCTGCATGCGTTGTCGACTCTAGTGTAGAACGTTTCACGCCACCGGAAGTTCCACAGCAGAAAGGAGGGCAAACGCCGCTGGGAAATGAGGCGGTGAGTGGAACACCCAAGTCGAAAGCAGTAATGCCGGTGGTGGTTGGGCAAATAGGGGACCATCCTATGTTGGTTCTTAGAGACAGCGGAGCCAACAGAGTTTTGGTTCGGAGAAGCCTGGTGAAGGACGAGGATCTTACAGGGGAAGCGTCGGCCGTCACTCTGGTAGATAGCACAGTAAGGTACCTTCCTGAAGCCAGGATTCTAGTATCCATGCCATATGATACTGGACAACTAATGGCAAAACGCGTAGAGAAACCCATCTACGACCTCATATTGGGAAACATTACGGTTAGAAGAAGTGTCAAAGACCACGATCCGAGTGGACGATGGTCGACGTTGAAGGACACCGAGAAGAGGGAAGGCCCGCGACAGCTCCGACGGGTGCAGTCAGTTTCTCGTCGGCAGTGGAGACAAGAGCTCAAACGACAGCCCGAACAACGCAGCGTCCGCTCTCTACTCCTGTTACGATGTGCCTCTGCGTAACTCCGGGCGAAATTGCAATTAGGCAAAGAGAAGACCCGTGCTTGAAGACCTGCTTCGAAAGAGTCGGGGGAAAAGCTAAAAAAAGAAGTCGTACGTCACTCGAATATCAATTGGTAAATGGTCTTCAGCACAGGTAGTGCAAATTTAGCTCAGGAAGGCGGGTCCAACAGGTGGTGTTACCGAGAGATATGCGAGACAATGCTACACTTAGGACATGACGGCATTATGGCCAGACACCAGGGTGCTAAAACAACGGTGTCTAGGATCACCGATGAGTTCTGGCCAGGTGCCCAGAGTGACGTTAAACGCTTTGTTCGCTCATGTGAGGTGTGAAAGCGCACAGTTCCGAAGGTAATAGTTGGTCCCGTACCTTTAGGCAAGATGCCAGCCATCGACCTACGGTTTCAGAGTGGCTATTGACATTCTGAGGCCTTTCCCTTATGAAAATGGTCTATAGAGTGTCTGCAGACTTTTATAGACTCTATATTCGCCCTTTAGACTTTGCTTATTCAAAGTCTATAACCGCCCTAATTTATCTTTGTCTATAGATGGTCCATAGACTACCTATCGACTAAAGTCTATAAACGTGTCAATTTCCTTCTGTCTATAGATGGTCCATAGAGTATCTATAGACTAAAGTCCATAACCGCCTTATTTTCTTTTTTCCATAGACGGTATATAGATCATCTATAGACTAAAGTACATAACAGGTATAATTTTTGTTTGTCTATATTCAGTCAATAGATAATCTATAGACTGAGGTCTATAACTTATTTCCTTTTGTGCATAGAAAGTGTATAGGCCATCTATAGACTATAGTCTACAACCGGGACAATTTTCCTTTGTCTATAGACGGGCAATAGATTGCCTATAGTCTATACTTGCCTTATATTTACTTGTCCATAGACATTCTATAGACGATCTATAGACTAAAGCCTATAACAGCCATAATTTCCTTTTGTCTATAGACAATCTATAAACCGTGTATAGATTAAAGTCTATAAGAGCCTTATCTCCTTTTGTCTATAGACAATCTATGAATCATCTATAGACTAAAGTCTACAACCGCCTTAGCAGCCATGTCTATACACGGCCTATAGACAATTTATAGATCACAGTCTCTAACCGACTTAATTTCGTATCGTCTATTGACAATCTTTAGACTGCACATAGACTATTGTCTCTAGACATATTGTCAATTGTTTATAACAATCCCAATTTTATCTAGCAATGTATACACTGACATTCGACTAAGTACAAAAAATATCCATTTCTTTTCGCACTGCATGCTCAGTAGAACTGCATCGGGTCGCCGCGGTGACTAAGTGGTTATGGCGCTCGGATGCTTACCCGAAAGACGCGGGCTCGATGCCAGCCGCGGCGGTCGAATTTCGATGGAGGCAAAATTCTTGAGGCCCGTGTAGTGTGAGATGTCAGTGCACGTTAAAGAACTCCAGGCGGTCGAAATTTCCGGATCCCTTCACTAGGGCGTCCCTGATTGTCGGAGTGGGCTTGGGACGTTAAAACCCACGAACCAAACTGCATCGGGTGACCGGAACTATTGCCAGTGTCCTCCGCTTCCTTTGCTATTCCAGTAATCAAAAATATTGTCCGACGACAATGCAATATCTTCCTGTATATTGTTTTTAGAAGCTTTGTAAAGCTAATTTTCCTTAAACCGCGACGTATATTGAGAATATAATTCAATAATCTTTAATGCTGACAGGAAGAGCGAGGAAAGGCACCCATTTCTGAAGTAAGGGTGCTGCAAACTGTACTACATCAAACGAACACGCTCTCCCTTAAAGGAATCGCTCGAGAAATTACCATTACATTGTTCGATTGTTACTGTTTAATGCGCTTAATTACGAAGCATTTCATCAGTGACTGTACATTATTTCTGCTTAAATCCTCCTGTAAAATAATGGGGAATAACGGGGGTGAGAATTATTCAAGGATGTGCCCATCTCTCAGAAACATGATTAGAAGAGTCTCAAAGATCATGCTTCTTTGCGGAATTAAGATATGACATTTATATCTTTGCAGTTTGCATTCGCGTGAAAAAGTGCTGCAACTCAACAATCAGAAACCCAGTATATTTTCGTTCTTCGCCGTACACCTGCTGCATCGGAGGCGATAACACGCTGTGGTCCATACCGGCTTTTCAAACACGAGCACCCGCCAAAAAGACGTTATGCTGTGCAGCATTATAAATATTTGAAAAGGGCGCCACATACTATTCGATGGGAGATGGGGCGCCCGTGGACAAAGCAGCAAGGTTTCGGGTTTGGTTTTCGCGAAGTACTAAGGTTTTTAAAGCACGAGTGGAGAATTTATACTTTAAACCAATGGCCCTTTGTGGTCTCGAATGCTAGAGCATGCTACGCTTGGCAAGAGTGCCAACAATATAGACAAGACCGTGAAATTGGTTTCTGTTTCACTTTTTACCCATTTTGCCCGGAGGCGGCGGAAAATTATCAAGGCAGCAAACAACTGTGTGGACCGCTTTGTCGACGGCATTTGCTTTCATGGATTACGTTTTGATTGGAATTCAACTTCATCGTCCACTTACGGTAAGTCTACACCATTATTTTTATTCATTTTGTCTCCTTAACCACTCTAAGCAGTGCTGTGTGTGCAGAGCAGATTATTTTGTGCGCAGCGACAAACTTCCTGTTCCCGTTTGTAAGCGGAGTTATAAGCAGCAGCAGCCACCATGTTCTAGAATAATGCTGCTTGCGTCTGTGCCGCTATGTCTTTCCTAACGCGCAGAAAGGCAGTCGGTGGAAACCCCGGACACCTAACCCGGGACGGTAAGCCCTCCGCGCGAGCTGTCTACTGGCTTTTCCGTGTTGAAAGGTAGGTGCACAACTAGAAATATCGCTTAGCCCATGAGTGAAGGCCGAAATGAAACTATGCGTTAGTTAGAGCCGTGTGAGCACGATTTACTTGGCATCGGCGGAAACGCACAATCAAGTTCTGAGGTGGATTACATTTATTTTTTATTCTTTGTGTTATAGCCTGTCGGGACCATGGAGTGCTGTTCATTGAGAGGTGTGCATTATATGCTTGTTAGTTGTCGCCGCTAACTCGGTGCGCGTCATTTGCAGCGACGTTTCACCAAATATGTTCTGTAACGGTATTGACTAGAGCTCAAGGCGCTTGTCAAAGTTGTAGTCAAGCGGCGGTGGAAAATGCTAATAGAATGATGGTTGAAATAAAAGTGGTTGCTGGCGCAAATGGCGAGTGTGTACAAACACCGCGAAGGACCTACGAGCTTCATCCTGTAGCCTCTTTCGTTGTACATGTATGGATTCGTCCATCAATGTTATCCGAGCCGTTGGCCGCCGCCGCTGGCCTGCGGGCAATTCATTTCGAAAGCTGAGTAAAGGTCACCTCTACAAAAGATGGCTTACATATTGTTCCGAGAGGCTCGTTCATGAACCCCGCTTACGCGTGCACAAATTTCTCCAATACCAATTGTGCGAGAGGCAGCGTATGCGCTTCTGATCTCATACTACTACACTACAAAAACGCCAATGTAACTTGGCGCTTATTTGCGCCACGAATGCAATTCTGCTTGCGTTGTTTTATTATGGCAACGCCTTTTGATGAACACGTTAATTGCTTCAATGAAATAATTCTTATTTTGAGCGTGTTCGTTGCTTTCGTTGATATTTCTATCAGCGTTAGGTTAGCGTACCTGCATGCAAGAATCTGCTTTTTACTGCTCGGTCCGGGCTGCACTTGAAGCAAAAACTTAACTGAATTTGAGATGGTATTTCATTCTTATAATAATGAGCTTGTTGTCTGAAGCTCACGTCTGGTTCTGAAATGGCGCTGCTGCAGCCACTACGGGTTGTTTGAGTTTTTCTGGATAATGAGCACGGCATAGAAGCGCTGTAACCCGCTTGTTTCAAAGAGCGCATGCTGGTGTATGGGTATGTTGTTTTGTCTTTGTGTTTCAAGTTGTGGGCGCAAAACCGTGGTGAACTGGTTCGCAGTCTGCCTGGTAGGTTTTGCATGGCTTGTGCTCATTTGAGTATCGGCGTACGTACCAGGCTTCATGCAGGGTATTTTGAAGCGCTTGTTCAATAGCGGGTATAATAAATGCTTGATATTCTCCAATCGTAATCCTTCTGCAAAGAGCACTGAATGCACGTTTTATGGCGCGGCATTCTCAACAGCTCGTAGCGAGTCAATGATGATAAGTGGCACGCTCCAAGTATTCTGTTCCAATTAATGTAAAGGGAATGCATACAGAGATCGGTATTGGGAGTAGGTATTTAGTGTAACACGGAATATGGGTATTAGTTACAATGTTTTATGACAACCACTTAGAATTTGTCATGGGTATTTACTGAAATGATGAATCTGGCGCGATGGCTTAGTGGTTATCGTGTTCCTCAGGTGTTCAAGTTATGCCAAGTTGTCAGTTATGTAAAGCTACGTCCAGTTATCGTCACCACTGCAAAGTAGCGACGATAACTGAGAGCATCACGTAACCAGCTCTGCCTTTGTGCAGATTACCCACTGACCAGCCGTACATCTCACTGGTCATCGCACATGCCCTGAAGACGGACGGTAGTCTCGAGCTATGAACCAGGAAGGCGTGGTCGTCGGTGTCACCCGGAAATCCGGGACAGCATCAACGGTTCATTGTGGGCTATAAAAGATTCCTTCCACTGGGACCTCACTTGGCAGTGGTGATGATAACTGCAAGCATCATGTAACCGTCTCTGCCATTGTGCAGGTTTGTGCATAATTATGCCTCACTCAATGTGACTTTGTTTTCCTTTTATGTCGTCGCTGCTGCTTAGTGAATGGGTTTTTTGTAAAAGATCTGAGCGGACTATAGCTCGTTGATGTGGTTGCCGTCTTCCTCTCACTGATAGCATCTTTGCCACTTGCTCAGAGTGCAAATTAATTTTCATCGTGGTGCATGTACGGGAATAAAAGAAGAATCTTTCAGTGCTAAGCGCAAAGCCAAAAAGAAACCATGGAAATGTGATTCTTGTCGAGGCAACCGAAAGGGCACAAGCGCCACAGAAAATCCGCAGCATGATTGCGACGTGATACTAAGATTACTGCAGACTGAAACGAAGCTTGATGCTCTTTTGCCTTTGTAAAAAAAGTTTGATTCATTTGAGTCTAAATGCATTTGCTCTCTGATAAGTTGGACGACTTTCAGAACCACATGTCTGTTCAAGAAATTAACTACAAAACAACTCATGAAGCGAGTTGAAGGGCTGGAATCTAACAATGCAGGTAGTGATATAGCTTAACTGAAGCAAGACCTGGATGATTTGGAGTGGCGTAATCGCTGTCTAACCCTAGGGCTTCATGGATTGACTGAAACCCAGGATGAGGACTTGCTAATCAAAGCAAAAGAGATTGCAGAAAAACTGCAAGTTGAGGCTATTACACAAGACGACATTACCGCTGTGCATTACCTACACAGGGCTGAATTGACGAAAACATTGCAAACCTTTTCAACACGCACTTTGTAGAAGTTGCTGCCTCAAATGATATTCATGGTACATTACCATGTGAAAAATACATGAATGTCCAATGTCCTCAAGCTGTATTTCTCACTCCAACTTGCGCCGAAGTTCTCAGCATAATCATGACGCTGAAGGACAACTGTGACATCCTTCGATGATGTGAAAGTTTCCCTCATGAAAGCTGTAGCCGCTCTGATAACTCCAGTCCTTACGCATATATGCAACTGCATACTTCAAAAAGGGATATTTCTACACCAAATATGGCTTGCGCGTGTTCCAGCTATTCATAAAGGTGGCGTTTTTGAAGACTTGAACAGTTATAGACCAATGTCAGTGCTTTCAGTCTTTTCAAAAGGTGCTGAACACATAATGAACAAAAGAATTGTCGATTTCCTCACTCTGCATAACTTGATAGTCATTGAGCTGTTTAGATTCAGAAAGAATAAGGAAACTGAAACTGCTTGACTTTATATTAAACAGAAAATTCTTGACAACATTAAGAAATGAAAGCTTACTTTGGGTTTATTTCTTTATTTCAGGAAAGCCTTTGATTCTGTCCATCATGATATATTATTAATAAAGCTACCGTTCTATGGAATCCAAGGTGCAGACATACCCTGATGGAAAACTGTTTAATTTGCAGGGAGCAATACATCACAATAAAAAGCACCGAATATGATCGAGGCACTATTAAATACGAAGTTCCAGAGGGGTCCATTCTAGACCTCATATTATTCTTGATATATATGAGTGATATTGTAAACACCCCAAGCTGCTCTGAAATGGTATTACATGCAGATGACACTAATGTATTTTTTTTTCAGGTTGCGATGAAAGCTTCGTTTACAGGGAAGCAAATGAATGGCTTCACTAGTTAGACTTTTGGTTAACCTTTAATAAACTACAAATAAAGATAAACAAGACGGAATACCTGATTTTAAAGCCTAAAGGTGGCAAAAAAGATAGTGAGTTCAAGTTGAGGTTCCGGAATAACATTACCAACCAGTCTAAGAGGATGCGCTTTCTAGGTGTTATCTTTCATGAAACGTTTCTCTGGAATTCACACACGGTCTCCGAATTGAACTCTCACGTGTTTTTTTTTTGGCATACTAAACAGGTTTCCAGTAAAGCAGCAAACTTACTATGCTTTCTTTCATTCACGTTTAACATACTGCTACCTGGTTCGTCAGACACAACAAAAAGAAACCTTGATTAGCTGCACCCTCTGCAAAAGCGCTCAATGCGTGGCATTCGAAAATTCCAAAAATAGAACATTGCTTGCCACACTTAAGATCTCTGACGTACTAGAGATCAGTAAGCTATTCAAATATAAGTTTTTTTTGAAATAGTGCATCAGTATATGTTACACGGTTCAAATTTTGAGGTTCAATACAAAAATAAACACACTCCACACCTCCTTAGATAAGATAAAATACAGGTGCCGTGATCTCACGCCAACTATGGTGATGTGCGATTATGTACGCAAATAACAAATTTATTGAATCAATATCAAATCATCTTTTAAAAATTATCAACCTACCCATCACAACCTAAAGTAAACACTAAGACGTATGTACCTAATAGAATAATAAGTCAAAAAATTTCTTTTGTGTCATGAATGATATTTCGGTGTGTTGTACGTGTAAATAGTATTCGGGAATCTGTAAACATTTTTTTTTCCATATAGAGAAGCATGCACACAGTCCTGAGGGTTGTCCATTTGTTTTGTTTTGTGTGCTTGCATACATATTGGTTGTTGTATGATGTACTGTACTGCAAATGTGTTCGAATATGCCACTGCTGTCAGAGGTGGGATGGCCTCATCAGGCACAAATGCCATTAGTCTTCTCACCCAGGACAAATTTTGTATATTTTTTGTCCCAAATGAACTGTACTACTACTACAACCTGAGTGATGCAGGTTTGATCCCTGGTCTAGCCGGTCGCATTTTGATAGAGTCAAAATGCTAGAGTCTATAGAAACTCAATAGACTTCTTAGAATAAAGTTCATAGACAGTCTATGGACTGTGTAAAGAAATTTTTGTAAGGGTTTGCCTCCAGTTTCTATCAGAGGCAATAGATATGTGCTTGCTCTGGTTGACGTGGCCATCGTTATCGTGACGCTATTTCATTTAAGGCTATTGACAGTATACAAGTGGCGGAGGGACTTGGGAAGTTGTTCTCGCGTTATGGGCTGCCGAGGGAAATTTTGAGTGAGCGGGGCTCGAACTTCACGTTAGAACTAATGAAGGAGGTTAACCGACTTTTATCAGTAAGGCAGTTACTAACAACGCCATACCATCCGATGTGTAATGGGCTTGCAGAGCGGTTCAACGGCACCATCAAAAATATGATCAAGAAAATGTGCCAGGAGAGACCTACTGATTCAGATAGGTATCTCCCAACTCTTTTGTTCGCTTACCGCGAAGTACCGCAAATGAGTCTTGGTTTCTCGCCCTTCGAGTTGTTAAACGGGCAATAACTCATTAACGCAACCACGTCATACCCTCAGGTGCGGCTTAAATGTCCCCTAAAATTGTTTTATTAGCTGTGAGTGTTGTGTGTGAAGTAACTATATGTTCAGATCGGTTTGTCCCGAGGGGCAGTCACAGAAACTACTGGACCGCCTGTTCCCATATCTGGACGTTTTTCTGAATAACTAATGTTACAGGAACCTGAAGCAAGAGCACTCTTACTATTGGTTATATTGCATGGGAGAACAGTTAGATGTCCACTTGCCATACTCAAGGAGGTGTGGGTCAATAAAGAAATTGCGTCAGATCTCAAGACCACATAAACATACGTTCTTGAGTTGCGGTACAAGTTGGAGGAAACATGCAGGCTGGCACATCAAGGCCTGGGAAGGGCTCGCGAACGCTATAAGGGCTACTATGGCAAGAAGGCTACTCACAAGAATCTGAATCCGGGCGACAAGGCTCTCATCTCGCTACCCACAGATCATAATATGTTATTGATGCAGAGGAAGAGCCCTTACCTTGTGAAGCAGAAGAAAAATGACATGAATCTTGAGGTATTGATAAATAACACTAAGAAGAATTTTCATGTAAATATGTTCAAAAAATACGAATAAAGACGACCCGTACGGTATGCCCCAAAGGTAGCATGTTCGGTAGAGGCGAGGAAACAGGTGATGTTGCCGAGGTGCCCACTTGCAGTGCAGTGGGAAGAAAAATGCAGGAGGGGATGAGGTAGTAATGAAGCGCAATGTAAATGAAGACCGACGATAACACCTCTACTCGAAATCAAGGGGGAGATGTTTTCGGATACGCCAGGGAAAATGGAGGTCATATGTTACAAATTAGACCTGTATAAAGATAGAGCCAACTAAGCAGCTCTAGGTATTTCTGGGGTGTGTCTTGTTGTTGCTGTGCAGGAATTTATGGGACGTATCTTGTGGTTGATGTTGACGTTGTTGTTGTTTTGTGATAATTCAATGGAGTGTGTTGAGGACATTAACATGTGTATTAAGGGCACCGCAGTGACAGAGCCAGTGATGTGTTAAAGGGACACTGAGGAGAAATTGAAGTTGGCTTGTATCGATAGAATACCAGCTCCTGATCACAAAAACGCCGCTCTTACTGAAAACAAAGCTCTTGTAAGGTAGAAAATAGCAAAAACAAAAATACAGGTATTGCCACCACAGGTCAATCTCGCAAGTACAAGCGTGTTGACGCCATAGGACAAGAGACGCCACCTTGGAGGAATTTTCTATCCTACATGTTTTCGCGAATCTCTGAGGCTGACAAAGGTAGGTTGCGTAAATCAATATTGAAGTAAGTTTTGTTTTAAAACAAATAGCGCACTTTTATCGCGCCTCGATTTACAAGCGCCGAACAGCAGAGGAACTCCAAGTTCCGCTTCAACTGCTAGTTAACCTTTGGAGGAACCTGTTAAGGCTTGTCAGATGGTCGCCACGGTCGATGAAAAGCTATGATGGCACGATGGTCGGTGATCGTGCAAGGCAGCACTTCTGTATTCGCACGCTTGCCCGGCGCAACATTCCCGGCTGTGCCAGTCAACTTCAAACTACTTAACGGAAGTCGTTTATTAGGGACGGGAGACAAGGTACCAGGCAGTTCAGAAAAATTACTGATGGCCTAGCTCTGTTAGGCCAGGATGTACATAGCAAAAGCGCGGAAATTTCAGCACCAGAAGGGTGCATTCACTAGATGCGCCTTTATTGACGGCTGTAACTGGAGCCGTCGTGGCGGAGTGGCAGCGTCTCCACCTCAAACGCCGAAGGCCCTGGTTCGATTCCGAACCCCGGCACAGGACTTTTCTTTTATTCAGTGAGTGGGCGGGGGGTTTCAGTGGCTGCCATGGATGTCGGAATGTGTCGGTTAGCGGTTAAGCTCAGGCTGTTAAGGCGCGTTTAAGCTGCGGCGAGGCGCGCGCGCGCTGCACGGCGAAGTTGCGTCGGTCAAAGCGAGACCCTCTATACTCCACCTCCGCCTGACCGCCGACGCGTTCGGCGGCTTCGGCGCACTCTGACCGCACTGGCGGGGAGACTTGGAGCATGTCTCTATTTTGGGCCGAGTGCGCCGGCCACCGCCGGCCCGGCCAGACTGATTTGGTTCCGCGGCGAAGTGCGCGTTGTATTCAATAGCTGCGGTAGCTGGGTGAAGCTGTTCTTTTCGAGCTCGGCTAATTTAATCCATTCACAACACATATTTGAAGGTACATGCAAGTGGGCGAGAGAGCCAGATCCAGTGGACCAATTGGATCTAGCAGAAGCCTTTGAAGCGTCGTGCGCCGGGTTTAGTTTCAAGCCGCCGACCTTAAACGCGACCGCCCTTGAGCACCCATTTGTTTTCTGTGGCAAAAATAAAGAACTTGACCCTTGCAACCGTGGGAGACCTCAACGCCGCCTGATGCGCCGTGCAACCGCGCCGTTCAAGGAATCACAATCCGATGGCCCCAAAGCCCCGGCCAGCCTCCGATGGGCGCGAGCCGCCGACCTTGTCCTGGCCGCTTACGACTCCCCGCACTGGGGATATGATATTTAGTTTGCAACGGTTGCTCTCTGAGGAAGGGGGAAACCACCCGCCGGCGCCTAACCTAACCGTGCTCCTTCAAAAGCATCGCACGCTCTGTGGGGCTGAGGTCGCTGAAATGCAGGCCGGAGTTTTTGCGAGAACTACGTCATCTGGTTCGGGAACGGGATCCATCGTAACGCGGCAAGACGCCGGTGCAAACATAAACGAAGTGATGGTAGCGACCCCCCATAGATGCCTTCAACGTGCGGCGGCGGTAGCTTTCATTTCGGCATCTGCTAGACCTCACCGATAGCCGCCAGAAATCACGGAGTCTCCGTTTACATCACGTTTAACGTCACTCCGTTCTGTGGCGCCCTAAGAGTTCACCCTTTCGTCATAAGAGTTCTCGAGTTTGAATCGAAGCGGCGGGAAAAAGTTTTTCAACTTCGAATCAAAATTTCTTTGAAATAAATGCATCTTTCGCTCCCGGACAAGCGGAAACAAAGCCATGAAATGCTGAACTATGAGATATTGCTAACAGAAAAATTTGATAGGGTTCTCCTCAGTGTCCCTTTAATATTCCGTAAGTGCAATTTGGTGTGCTGTGTAAGTGGTGTTTTTGTTTTGTGCTGGACATCTGCAGGGTGTTGTGTGCTGGGTCCAGCATCGCCACAAAGATAGTTGGCTAGTTGGATGGCTTCAAGATCAGGATGACGTGAGCAGTTTTTATTGGAAAAAACTCTTGAGAGAGGGGGCCCTTGTCACATATAATAAGGAGTCAGAAATAAAATTTTGAAGGAAAGAGGTGTGAAGAAGACGACGTGGATTAACCGAGGACTAAAGATGAAGAACCATTCGGTGAGGTGGAGAGAGATGATCGGCGGAGAAGAGAGAAAGGAGAGGACGACGTTATGTGGTCTAACGACAAAGCTATAAAAGGGCGAGAGAGAGCGATGCACTTAGGGGGGGGGGGGGGAGAACAGAGAAGCGGAGGCTCCAGTGGGTCAGGGACGCTTCGGCTGGAAGAGAGCGACGCCGGTTACTGCTTCGGTGAGCTCGCGTTCTACGACTTCGCATCGTGGACTTCCTGCCGTTCCAGAGCCCGTTCCGGGGAGTTAACTAAGGACGCTACCACCTGCTACGGCAAGGGGTGTCTCCAGCGCTGTTGCCACCCATCCGGGTGGTACCCCCAACGCCAACAACACCGGCATCACCTCCACATGCGATTGGACCGAGAGCTTGTACGACGCAGCCAACGACGCCGCCAGCGACGCCAGCCCAAGCACGTCGAACGCCACTTCGACGCCGGCTACTGGACCCATACAACGCCGCCGTCGCACCGAACCAACCGTGTTCACGAACGCCGACCACTAACAGTAGAACGCTAATAGGAGACGCTGGTAGTGTTCCCCAGTCGTGTGTATTTATAGTCTTTGTGTTTTGTGTTAGTTTTGTGTGCTAGTGTGTGTGTCACGCAGGGTGTATTAAATGTGCGTCTTTGTGGGTACACCTGTCCCCTAGTCCATTCTTTCGGTCCGAGTGTTCTCCGGGGAGATCCGTGGCACACACGTCTCACATGTGTGAAGAGCAACAGTGTGCAAAAGCAACCGGTGTTCAGTAAACAGTACCACGTGATTTTTTTGCTCAGGCTGCTATTTGAAAAACGCTAAGCTTAAAGAAAAGTGTAGTTGTTCTTCTGGAAAAGGTTTTGTTTTTTGGAGCCGAAACGTGACTGACATCTATGTTGTACCGGGTTCAAAAAACGTTGCCCAGCAGCTAGCTGCATGCTGCCGAAAACTTGGTTCTTTTGGCTAAATGAAAACGCGGAGAAGCATGTGGGGCACTGCATATTGTTGAGGGAGAACGGGGAATTAAAAAAAAAAACAAAAATCATTTTTTTCTATTTTAGCCTACCCGGTGCCCTTAAACACGTAGCGCAAGAGCGAAAGTAAAATTTGACTAAGCTTGTCTTCTTATCACTACCGTGGACATACATGGAAGTTTTCAGAAAACAAGGTTAATCGAGGGCCCCTGACAATTTTTCTTTCCTATGAAATCTTTATTTCTGACTTGCAAATTTGTAAACATTAGCGAATAGTACTTCTTTGTGGAAGAAACACTAGAACATCTTTCTGAAAAACTTCTTAAATCACATGAGGTGAAAAGTTCGTTTTTTGTGATTTTGCTAAGTCGCCAAGTTAGATCCCTTTAAACTAAACCTTTGTGAAACATGACTATTTTTCAAAACTTTTGCTGAAATTTTTAAGTTGGACGCAATGAAAAATATTATTGCTACTGTGTTTTCGATTTTTCACCAAGAACATCGGCAACATTGTTGAAAAAATACGGCATTTCAATATTAGCAATGCTTGGGACAATGGATGATAAAGGAGCAAGAACTTAAGCCTGCACTTTTTCCTGAATATTACTCTTTTTTTTCGCTATCGCTAGACAAAATTGGTACTTCTAGAACATAAAGATGTTATTTACTTATGCGTTGAGGTCATCTAGAATTTGAAACACTCGAAAAAAGGCGTACATAAACAGAGATTTAGGAGAAAACACTCTTATTTTCCTGAAAAGATCTCTGAAAGGTTTTCAATATATGGTAGTTCTAGATAAGGAATTGTTTTATTATATTCTTTAGGCTATAAAAATGAAGGTTAATTAAGGCCGCATTTCGTTCAGCTACAATTACTGACGAATTCGAACTCAGCACATGTGATTGCGTTAGTCAGCACAGGAGCAATATATCAGAAAGCACTTCGGAAGCATGTATTTGTTTGTTAAGCGTTTTAAGAGCGTTAGCTTTTTTTCTTCATGTTTCGAGATTTCGTGGGGTCTGCCACCACCGGGAAGTCACAGCGCCATCTCTGGCCGCAACTACTCATCACGTTTCGAGACTTCATGGGGTCTCCTGCCACCCTGAGATCACAGACTAATCTATGGCAGCAACTACAAAGCACACATCTCGCATTGAGACTTATAGCGCCATCTACTTTAGCATTGTAGAAATAACCACCCTCCGCGTGCTAATAATGACGTCATGCTTTAATATGATGGACAGAGGTGGAACTATGTGAGTGGCACGTCAAGGGACAAAATAGCGCCGTAGTTTCGGTTTCTAGAACCCAAGATGGCGGCTATTAGTATTGGTTGTGCCCTCCCATCCCTTACCCTTTCACCAAAAAGTAAACAAAAACGGGTAGGAAAACTGTATATGTATATATTCGTTCCGCTATATATACTCCGACAACCAGGGGTACCCATCCGGGGACAGTTGTGTACCGAATTTGGTTGGCAAATAAAATCTGGTGGGTTGTGGTATAGAAATAAAACAAGAAATAAATTATAGGTAAACATTGTATGCATGCAATTACTAATTGACGCGTTACCACATACCACCGCAAGCCGAATTCTAGGCCCACCTTGATCCCCGAAACGAAGAAAATTCTGTTTTGGACATATGTTGGGGTTAACAAGGTGGTGGTTCGGGCTAGTGGGTATGCGTTATGACCCATAGCGCAGCAACAAAACAGGGGACAAACACAAGCGCTAAACTTCCACTACGGCTTTATTTGGTGCACACAGAATTTATACATGAAGTAATGAACGATACCAGTCAGATTAGACAAGATACTTTGTGAACAAAGCTTAAAAATCACATGCAAAACATTTCACCGGTTGGCATACTGCTCCGAGTCTAAAAATGCCATATCTTTCTTTGTCAGCGGCAATGACGGACTGCTGACGCAGCTTTCAGGTCCAACTCTTTCGATTGCGGCAGCCTCGATAATTTCCGTTGTTAATATATCCGCATTTCTGCCAATCACGTCACATTCTTTAAAACCAGATTTGCATTTATGAGCACGACAGTGCCGTGCCAAATTCCTGGAACCGCCATCCCAAACTTCCCTATCGTGCTCGCTTAACCGCTGATTAAGGCATCTGCCTGACTGCCCAATGTACAGTACTCACGGATTGAAATAGGACATTCGGAGCGCTAGCCTTGCAGTGCCACGCAGGCATGTGGTAAACCACAGGCCGGCTCATTGGCTACTGGAAGGAACAATTCTGCTTTGTAGATGTTCTCCCTCTCGCGCCATACCACAATGCACCACATTGGTTCCATGAGCGTCTACGGGCGGCGCTCCATGAAGCGACGGCCACGCGCTCCGAATGTCCTATTTCAATTCGTGAGTACTGTACGTCTTGCCGCATGAAAGCGGGATACTGTAGACTATTTCTTCAGTACACTGCACGAAAGGGTTTCTATGCCGAATCGTGCAACTATTCTGAAGCCTGCTGTCTGGACAGGTGGCCATGCAAATGCGGGACAATTTTTCTGGTGCAGACATATACACCTTCACTCCCACTTTTTGTGCTACCTTATGAGCTTGTGTGACAGCTTGTGGATATATGGCACCACCACTAACTTGCTGCGCCCTTCGCCGTCAGTTACAGTCTTGGCCTTTTCCTGCTGATGCAAGCTCTCAGCGACCGAAACTAATAAGTATCTCGGGAATCCTGCTGCTCGGATGCGGTCCACCTGCTTATAAAAACTACTTTTCATCAATCAAGCGCAGGACTTGCTAACTGCATTTGAAAAGCACGTCTTCACGACCCCTCGCTTGATCAGCCTCGTATGCGCAGACGAAAAAATAATAGGGGTTTCTCAGCTCTGGGCTCATACATCCAACAAACCTGCCGTCCAGTAACCAGTTTTAAGTCAAGAAACCGAATAATGCTCTCCACTGGAAGCTCATGGGTGATCTTCAGAGGGTGCAGACACTTCGAAAAGGTAGAAATAGCGGTTGCGGCTGTTACAGAAACATCTCTATGGCTCTTACGAAGGACCACAAGGTAGTCATCAACAAACCTAAACGTCCGAATGACAACAGCAACATCCAGTTTATTTTGCACTCGCCTGTCTAGACTAGCAAGGTAGAGGTCACTGAGCGCTGGAGCAATGCACGAGCCGATGCATACTCCATCTTTCTGCAGAAATATCTCCTGATTCCGGCTCACAAAGGTCGACTTCCGATACAGACACAATAAACACAAGAACCCGTGAACAGACACACCTGATTCATTCTGAAAAGCAACAGCACCAAAGCGATGAATGCAATCTTCGATACATTCTATAAGCTGCTGATGTTGCAGGAAGTAATATAGATCCTTCACACCTATTGAAAAAAATTCCACATCTTGCTCTTCAAGTTTTATTAGAAACAAAACCACTTGTGCTGAGCTTCTAATCAGAAAATTATCATCAACGCTCAAAAGTTTGAGCTGCAAGGCCACCTGTCCAGACAGCAGGCTTCAGAATAATTGGACGATTCGGCATAGAAACCCTTTCGTGCAGTGTACTGAAGAAATAGTCTACAGTATCCCGCTTTCATGCGGCAAGGCGTACATTGGGCAGTCAGGCAGACGCCTTACTGAGCGGTTAAGCGAGCACCACAGGGAAGTTAGGGATGGAGGTTCCAGCAATTTGGCACGGTACTGTCGCGCTCATAAATGCAAGCCTGGTTTTAAAGAATGCGAGGTGGTTGGCAGAAATGCGGATAGATTAACAAGGGAAATTATCGAGGCTGCCGCAATCGAAAGAGCTGGACCTGAAAGCTGCGTCAGCAGTCCGTCATTGTCGCTGACAAAGAAAGATATGGCATTTTTAGCCTCGGAGCAGTATGCCAACCGGTGAAATGTTTTGCATGTGATTTTTAAGCTTTGTTCACAAAGTATCTTGTCTAATCTGACTGGTATCGTTCTTTACTTCATGTATAAATTCTGTGTGTACCAAATAAAGCCGTAGTGGAAGTTTAGCGCTTGGGTTTGTCCCCTGTTTTGTTGCTGCGCTATGGATCATAATATATATGTTGGGGTGCAACTCGGCAACCAGTAGACGTGCATCTTAATTTCTCTGATAGATGGCGCTAGGGGTCGATCGCTCCGCTAGGCGGCGTGCGTGCACGCGTAGCCGAGCATTGTGACAATCCACCCCGTTTCAAAGGGCATTACATTCCGGTTCTCGAGACGAGCGGCGCGTTCTTCGCTTTCTTCATCCAGTAAACCAAACAGCTAACGCTCGTTACTTCAACGTTCTCCAGACGGTAGTGGCGGCCTTTTTTTTAGTTAATCATACAAAGATTATGTTTGCTTCTTCACGTGGTATTTATACGCCTGGCCAATGGAATTCTGTTTGGCCGTACTGAAGAATTATTTCATGGCAATTGAGCTTGGAATCATATTTATGAAGCCCTGAGTTGAAACTTTTACAGCATTAAAATAAACGGTATCTTCATAAATAAAGTTAAACTAAATGTGCGTGGAAAGATATAGTGCTTTGTGGGTTTGGTGCTCTAAAATGAGCCAGGAAAGCCCATTTATCTTTGAAGCGGTACGATTCTGTTCATATATCGGCAAGCTAGTGCCGCATGTGCCTTCGGTACCGAAATGAGCTGCAGAAATGATTAAACGTTCAGCACAAAGAAGTGAATTTTGTAGTGAGCACGAAAACCTAAGAGCAAGACGGGAGCTGAATTAGATGCTTTGTAACGACGATGTGCCCAAGCGGTAGCGGCAGTGCTATCGCAGAGCGCGCGCTGCTGGCTGGCTCTACAACAACCGCCGGCGCCTAGAACCCGACCGCCGACGCCCGTTCAGTGCCTGGTTCTTTCACGGCCATTAAACCCCTTTTCAAGTGGTAAAGGTTGCTCTTGATCTCGCCCTGGAGCTGCACAGCGGCGCTGTAACATCAGAAATGCCGAATAACGCCCCCTGGCTCCCCAGCCACCTCCTGCTCCTCTTGTCTGCTCCGGTGCGCCTCGACAATGGGACCCGGCTGTCTTCAGTGGGCTCGGCGACTCTGCCGTCGAGGACTGGCTGGCTTCCTACGAGCCGGTCAGCAGCACAACCGCTGTGATGACGCCATGAAGCTTAAAAACGTCCTTTTTTTACCTGGCTGATGTCGCCAATCTCTGGTTCCGCAAACCACGAGGCGGATATCGTCACATGGTACACGTTCAAGACCAGTTTTACTGACGTATTTGGCCGCCCTGGCGTGCGCAAATTCCGCGCCGAACAGCGCTTACGAGAACGGGCTCAGCAACCAGGCGAGACTTTCCCTAGCTATACTGAGGACGTGGTGGATCTCTGTAAGCGCGTGAACAGTCATTGTCCGAGGCTGATAAGATAAACAATATTATGAAGAGTATCGATGAAGATGCCTTTCAAATGCTTTTGGCCAAGCAGCCGAACACCGTGGCCTCTGTCATCAGCTTGTGCCAGAGCTACGAGGAGCTCCGTAAGCAACGTGTCCTTACTCGTCGCTTACATGGAGACTCTTGAAGGTGACACAGCAGATCATCATGTTGCTTGTGGTGTTCCTCAGGGAGGAGTGCTCAGTCCAACGTTGTTCAATCTCGTGCTCATTGGCCTTTTCAAACAACTACCGAAGACTGTTTCAATATCCGCCTACGCAGACGATATTTGCATCTGGACATCAAGTGTCACGCGTCCCCAAGTGCAAGCAAGATTGCAGCGTTCGGTGTCCATTACGTCTGCGTACTTGCGCCGTCAGGGGCTTGAACTTTCGCCAACTAAAAGCGTAACATTGGCTTTCACACGCAAGATAATGGCGTGGTATCCGGTCACAATCGACGGGAAAATTGTTCCCTACGTAACACATCACAAATTCTTAGGTGTTACGATAGACCGTGACCTGTCCTGGACGAAGCACACTTCTGTGCTCAAGAGAAAGCTCGACAGCTTTGCAAGCATTGTGCGGTGTATGGCAGGAAAATGTTGGGGTCCCTCTGAGCGATCTTTACTACACGTGTACCAGGCGCTGGTAGTCGGCCTTCTCAGATACAGTGCACCCGTTCTCTCGGGGGTCAGACTATCAGGCCTGCGTGTGCTTGAAAGCGCGCAGGCTCGTGCTTTAAGAGTATGCTTGGGTTTGCCATGTAAAACTTCTACATGGGGCACATTTTATGAGGCCCGCGCCTGCCCAGCACGAATTTATTTTCAACAGGAGCCACTTCGTGTGCATTTGCGGCATCTGACCAGGCATCGTCATCACCCCCTGACTAACATTAGTGCGGTGCGTCCAGATGCAGCCTTTTCCAGAGCCCTTTGGATGCAGCGCAATGCGCTGCCTTTGAACTACGCGCCACACCAGATTGCGGAGGTGCCACTTTGGGCAGTACCAAAACCATCTATACGGACAACAATCCCTGGGATAACAAAGAAAACGCACATTCCAACAGTCGGACTGAAACAGCTGGCACTGTCATACATTACATCTATGTATACTAACACCCAGCATGTTTTCGTGGACGGATCCGTTACGACCACTTCTTCAGCTGCAGCGGTGATAGTGCCAGGAAATGCCTCATGTCACCGTTTCAGGCTCATGCACAAAACGTCCTCTACGGCAACCGAATTGGCAGCCATACGAGAAGCCGTCCTTTATATTGGTCACCAGCCAGCGCAGCAATGGACTATATTCTGCGACTCGAGATCGGCATTACAGGTCGTACAAACTTATCTAAAACCAAGAGCATGCGAGCAGCTGGTTCAACAGATTGTGCTTTTGTTAGCCGAGGCTTTCCACCGCGGCCATATCATAAAGTTTCAATGGATACCGAGCCATTGCGGCATAGCGGGAAACGAGCGTGCTGACGCCGAGGCTCGGATGGCACATAGTGATGGTGCTTTCATTGAGATAGCCTTTTCAAGATCAGACATTGGAGCCTTGTTGGCGCATTTAATGCAGGCGGCAATGCAGTCGCACTGGCATGATCCGAGTCATCAACAGGACCGCGTGTGTAAGCTTGACGCTGGCTCACGATTACATTTCCCATCTGTGGTGGTGCGACGTCATGGGACTTTACTCCACCGGCTACGGCTTGGCGTTGCCTACACCAAACACTATCTTCACAAGATCGGCATCGAAAGTAACCCAAATTGCGCACAGTGCAACACACCAGAGACTATTGGACACCTTCTTTGCGTGTGCCCGAAGTATACTTCTGAAAGAACAACATTGGAGGCGACCGTGAAAAACCTGGACTCTCGCCCTCTCTCTGAGGAAACTCTTCTGGGCGCAAGGACGAGACGTTCTGATTGGTGGCGTGTGACAAAAGCCCTGCTCAACTTTTTGTGTGAAACAGGCCTGGATACTCGTTTGTGACCGCCTGTGCACAACCTGCATGGTTAATGACATGTGTCGGTGTTGTGTTGCAGACACCAGTTTTGAGTTTTATGTGTGTCCAGTAACCGCGATGCGAGCGCCAGCCAGTGTTGTGTGTGTGTGTGTGTGTGCGTGTGCATAGACATCACCCGTGAAACTCATTGTATTATGCCATCATCAGCCTTCATTCACACTTTCCTTTTCCTCCTCTTCCCTTTCCCCTGTGTGGAGTAGCAGGCCAGGGCCCTGTTACCACCGGCCGACCTCTCCGCCTTTCTTTCATTAAAATTCCCTTTCTCTCTCTCTCTCTCGTCGCACCGTACAGCATGTCTAGGTCATGTCCGCTGATGCCGTGAACACGGGAGGGAAGCAGCTGAGCAACGATATTCAGCAGTTCATCAGAGAAGAGATCGCACGTCAACTAGCGCTCATCTCTGGAGTTCGGGACCCCCAACCTTCGCTGCCTCCCACCCTTCAGTCGAAGATCCGAGCCCAGGTCACCAAGGCCCGGCCACCCCTGCCTCAGCAACCTGTGTCAGCTCCTCTTACGTACACCGCCGTCCTGGCCAGACTACCATCCCAACCCTTGGGCCCTTTCCATGCCACCACTCAAGCGCCGCTACCTTCGACACACCCGCCTGTTTTCTCGTATCGGCCTCGGGTGGCGCAACCGTCGCCTCGCTTCGAGCCGGCCATCCCTCCCTACGGTTGTCCGTGGCGTACTAGCGACAACAGCCCCATTTGCTTTGCCTGCGGCTTCGCCGGCCTTGTCGCCCACCACTGCCACAGTCGTCCTTCTTCACCTGCTAACGTCCTGTCGTCATCGGCGTATGGGGGTTACACACAGCCACCCCATGTGCCAGTGGACCCACTGCATCCTGCTTTCTCCACCGAACGCCAGGCTGCCACCTCTCGCCGCCCCTCTTCTCCGCGCCTCCGTTCCATCTCTCCTATGCGCCATCGCGCCAGCCCAGCGGAAAACTAATGAGCGCAGTTCCCGAGGCAAGAGCAGCGTCCACTGGGGACTCTACAAGGCCTCTGATCTCACCAACAAATATTTTTGACATTTTTGTCGAAGGTGTTGCAACCTGTGCTCTCGTAGACACCGGAGCTGCTGTCTCAGTTATGGACGCGCAATTTTGTCGAAAACGGAAGAAAGTTATGACGCTATTTTCGAGAATTTCTCTTCGGACTGCTACCGCCGAACAGGTCAGCCACTCGCAACATGCACAGCGCGTGTCGTTGTTAAAGACGTCTTGTACATAATTCAATTCCTGGTCCTCTCCTCTTGTTCCCATGACGTATTTCTAGGATAGGACTTTCTTTCTGAGCACTCCGCCGTCGTCGATTGCGCCCGCGCCGAAGTTTCCTTCTCTGCCCTGCCCAACGCCTCTCCTGCCGCACCGTCTCCTCAATATCCGGCCAAGGTACACCTTTCTCACGATGTCGAGCTCCCTGCAAACTCTTCCGTCCTTGTCTTCCTCTGGTGCGCCTCACCACGCGACCAACCTGCTGTCCCTGTACTCTTTACTCCCTCTGAGTTGTTTCTTCGCCGAAAGAACATGCCGCTTCCATTCGCTGAACTCACGGTGACCTCCACAACGACAGCCATGCTCGTCAGCAACCCTCTATCATCTCCAGTGACCCTGATTGATGGTGAATGCCTTGAGTGCGTCGAACCGGCTGAACTGCTGCAACTCATCGATGAACGAGCAACTGTTCTTGCTCAATCGCTGGACTCTCTTACTCTTACTCTTCCACCCCAACCGCCGTCTGACATCTGTATAGCCATCGATCAATATTTCACTTCTCCCTACCGTGACCAGCTGTTCCACCTGTTGCACCAATTTCGGTCATCGTTTGACGCGTGCCAGTCTCTCCTCGGGCGTTCCTCCCATTTCCACCATGCCATCGATACTGGCTCCCATCCACCTCTACGACAGCACCCATTTCGCGCGTCAGCGATAGAGCGTCGAGTCAGCGAACAAGTGGACGACATGCTCGAGAGCGGTATTAAACAGCCGTCGCACAGCCCTTGGTCATCCCCGGTCGTGCTGGTTTGAAAGAAAGATGGTTCCATAAGATTCTGTCTGAATTATCACCGCGTGAACACAATAACTAGGAAAGACGTTTATCCTCTGCCACGCATCGATGACGCCCTCAATTGTCTGCAAGGTGCGGAATTCTTTTCGACCCTTGATCTGCGTTCTGGATACTAGCAAATTCCCATGGCCGAATGCGACCGTGAAAAAACTGCTTTCATCACGCGTGGCAGATTATACGAATTTAACGTCATGCCATTGGGTCTTTGCAATGCCCCCGCAACTTTCGAACGGATGATGAATAACGTCTTGCGTGGCTTGTGCTGGAAGAAGTGTCTGCTACCTCGACGGCATCGTCGTTTTCTCGGCCGACTTCTTCACACATCTGACTCGACTGCGCCAAGTGTTGACCTGCCTCACCGCCGCCGGCCTGCAATCAATTTTGAAGAAATGCCACTTCGGAGCTTGCGAAGTGACCATACTCGGCCATGTATTATACAAAGCGGGCATCCTTCCGGATCCTGCAACACTTCGTGCGGTTGCCGAATTTCAAAGCCGTCTACTCTTAAAGAACTGCGGATTTTCATTGGCCTCTGTTCCCACTTTCAGCGCTTCATACGAAATTTCGCTACCATCATTTCGCCCTTGACGCGACTTCAAGGCCAGAGCTCTTTGTCGTCATGGTCCTCTGAGTGCGATGAAGCTTTCGTTACCTTACTTCGACTGCTTACTTCACCCCCATCCTTCGCCATTACGACCCTAACGGCCCGACAGAGATACACACGGATGCTAGCGGCGTGGGCATTGGTGCTGTGTTCCCCCAGCGCATACCTGGATATCAAGAATACGTTGTCGCCTATGCGAGGCGCACGCTGTCCAATGCCGAGATCAATTACTCCGTCGCAGAAAAAGAATGCTTGGCCTTTCTTTGAGCGATAACCAAATTTCGACGATACCTCTACGGTCATCCTTTAGACGTAGTCACCCATCACGCTTTGTGCTGGCTTTCATCGTTGAAGGGTCCATCGGGTCGCCTTGGCCGCTGGGCTTTGCGCCTTCAGCAGTACTACATTCGAGTCGTCTACCGCTCTGGCCGCAAGCACTCTGACGCTGACGCCCTCTCCCGGTCTCCGCTGCCTACCGACACTGAGACCATCTCCAGGATTGGATCCGTCCTGTCCTTGTTGTGCCCACCAAATAAGCTTATGGAACAGCATAAGGACCCTTGGATTATATCTCTCGTGATCCATCTATCTGGGCGCCCTACGGCAGCCGCCTCTCGCTCCCTTCGCCGACAAGCCAGCCACTTAATTCTGCATGATAGTCGTCTCTATCGTCGTAATTACATGCCTGATGGTCGAAAATGGCTCCTCGTCATTCCTCTCCAACAACGAGCTGAAGTCTGCGCCTCTTTCTATGCCGACCCCCAGACTGCTCATGCGGGTGTTTTGAAAACCTACACTCGACTTCGCCACCGGTACTACTGGCGTGGAATGTACAGCTTTTTACGCAAGCACGTTCACTCATGCCTTGACTGTCAATGCCGCAAGTCCCCACCACAGCGTCTTTCTGGACCGTCGCAGCCATTACCTTGCCCTGCCCGTCCCTTCAATCGCGTGGACATCGACCTTTATGGTCCCCTGCCCTCTTCCCATTCAGGTAACCGTTGATTTATAGTCGCCATAGGCCATCTCATGCGCTATGCTGAAACGGCGGCTCTTCCCGGGGCCACAGCGCGAGACGTGGCTTTCTTCATCCTCCGCCAGCTCATTCTCCGCCACGGCGCCCCTCGTGAGCTTCTGAGTGACCGCGGCCGTGTGTTTTTATCAGAGGCTGTCCAGGCGCTCCTCGCAGAATGCCGTATCGTTCACAGACCAACGGCCTCACCGAAGGGTTTAACCGGACACTCGGTGACATGCTCACCATGTATATCAGTCCCGACCATTCCAACTGGGACCTCGTCCTTCCGTTCGTCACCTACGCATATATTATATCCCGCCGTCCAGTCCACCACTGGCTATTCTCCGTTTTCTCTCCTTTACGGCCGCGAACCTACAAGTATGCTTGACACCATTCTTTCCTACTTTTCTAATGCATCCGACTGCGCCACTGCTTCTGAAATTGCCAAGTATGCCGAGGAATGCCGCCAGCTCACCCATTCCCTCACGTCCGATGAACAGAATCGACAAAAAGGGCGCCGAGATTCTGGTGGTCAAACCCACGCACCCATTCCCACCAGCTCACTTGTCTGTCTTTGGATCCCTGCTGGCTCTCCTGGCCTGTTGTCCAAATTCCAAGCCAAATATCACGGACCTTACCGTGTTCTGTCTCAACCTTCCCCTGTGAACTATGCCGTCGAACTTCTGACACCCTCCTCTGACCTACGCCCTCGTGGCCGTGAAACAGTGCACATCAGTCGTCTGAAGCCTTACCATGACCCCTTCATCTGCACTACACCTTGAGTCACCAGGTTGGCTCCTTTCATCCCCGGGGGAAATTGTAACGACGAAAATGTGCCAACGTGGTAGCGGCAGTGCTATCGCTGAGCGCGTGCTGCTGCGGTTGCTCTACAACAACCGCCGACGCCTAAAACCCGACCGCCGACGCCCCGTTCAGTGCCTGGTTCTTTAACGGCCATTAAACTCCTTTTCAGCTTAAATAGATGAAACTTCTTTACTGCGCTTAATCTACAGCTCAATGATGGCCACTGAAATGCTTGCCACACAAGATCTATTCCAGAAGACTTTATACATGAAGGAACGTAGAGCTATGAGTAGAAAATGTGTAGTTTTGTTCTTTCGCTTTGCCTAGCTAGTAGTAAACAGTTGGGTTTCTAAACGCAGTCAAAGCGAACCGTTTTTCAAATAATTAGTTATCGTCTTTCACATGCGCTTCCATCGTAGAAATCTGGACCCGAAAATTTATCCTTATTTCCGACGAACTGCCCAGCCAGCCGGCACATGCATGGCTGGCTCTGTCGAAACCACAGCGCAACCATGCATCAACTCAGCGTGGTTCATCTGGAGGCCAAGGCAGCGTTTTCCAGCAAGACGACTGCCAGTTGCTGTAAGAGCAAATATTAGTTTCATAGATTAGCGCACAAGGTGCATCAAATAACAAAGTGGATGGCTCCTGACATAGGGCATGGCAACAGTTCGTGTAACCACGATGGTGGGTCTAGTTAACAAACTCTGCACAGCTTGATTTTGATTGAAAAAAAGGGCAGCCAAAAGAGCCAGTGACTTCGCAAGCATACTCAAAGAAAACCTAAATGATATCAGCAGTAAGGACATTCAGCATAGTCTGCGTACTTACCTTCAGGACAGGTGGAAAAGGGACGAGATAGTTGACAATAACCACTCTTATCGAATGTAAAGATTTTGAATCCAAATTAGGCAATGCTAATGTGGCGTACACCAATGTTTTAGACACTTTCAAAAGCGCTACGAGAGGGGACACCAAGAGAAAGAAAGAGAAAACGAAGTACAAGCGCTTGTCCTTCACTTTTCTTTCTTTCTCTTGGTGTCCCCTTGTTGCAGCGCTTTTGAAAGTGTTAAAATGATGTACCAACTAGCTCCATTATCCGTGTTACTCCAATGTTTTAGAGGTCAATCAGTTCTGCACTTATTTACTTTTTTCCGAGGGGACACTTCTTGTGGGGATAGAGGCATGAACGTTTCGAATTTTTCTGGCAATGCAGTTTGCGGAAACAGATTTATGTTCGTGAAAAATATTCTTTGGAGAAGTTGCCGCTTTGTCCAAAAGATTAAATTTGAAACAATAACTTAATTGCAGGATGCATTCTGTCAACAGTCATTGGCGATATAGGACTACCATAGCCTTAAACCGCTATATCGGCAAGAGACCAGGTCATTATTGTGCTAATAGGCACTGCCAATGTCCTGTGTAAACAGTGTCTGCAGTGTAATTTAACCCGCTCTGGCATTTACCTCACTTAAATTATCCGGCCAGTTAAAAGATCATTTCCTCATCAAATTACTGATATTTATAATCGAAAAAGGCACATGCATTTAACCACGCAATAAATAATTTTTGTGAAGAATCAGCGGTCTTATGAAAGTTCATTCAAATACAATCAATAAGAATAATAATAACTGAACAATGCTCATGATATATGAGCAATAAACTAAACTGGATAGACGGAATATTTGTTCTTTGATGGGATTAGCGAGACAAAGAGATTACGCTAAATAAAGAACATTTATTAACGATGAACGTAAATAGATCTGGGCAGACAAAGAAATCAACTCTTACGAGGCATTTTCTGAGATCTTGCCGATAGCATAACTAAAATGCAACATGCACTCAGTTCTAAGTACATTTAGAGAACGTTATTCTTTTTAACAGACAATCTCTAATAATGGTAACTGAAAGAATTATTGCTGGTGTTAGGATTTTATTTTTGTAGTCGAAAACAATGTAATGTATTCCATTTTTCCTGATCAAGAATTTTAAAGTATATTGGAAATGTTCCTTTTTTAAATCTCCGTCAAAGTTCGCCTTCGTTTCAGTTTTTCAAATTCTAGACGATTTCAATGCCCAATTAAAAATTATCTGCCCGCTCTATAAGTACAATTTTTTTCCGACAATAGTAAGGAGGGCAGATTATTACTCAGAAAAATTTCAGCCTAAGGCTCTTAATCCTTCTTGTCCCATTATTGTTTTAAAGCCCCTTATTTGACTACCTTATTTTTTCAACAATATTTGTAATTTTATTTCCGCGAAATTATAGAAGCCAAAACTCTTTCTTCATTGTGTTCAACAGCAGTCTCAATACATTTGCTGATAATATAAAAAGGTTACAAAAAATTTATTTTAATTTGAGCATGGATCCAAACCAACAGTTTTGCGAAATCGCAAAGGCAAAGTTTCCCATCATTTGAGCAGCGACTAAAAAAACATGTAGCCTTTGTATGAAAATAAGCAGGATTCCCTTGTGTCGATAGATTGGCCAACCAAATATAAAATTTATTCTGAAACAAAAATGGTGATGGGACATGAATTACCACCGTTATCTGCACAAACGCACCTTCGTAACTGACCGAGAGTCATGCGAAGCGAACAGTGTTGCATATCAGCGCCGCAGTGTCTCTTATCTCCGCAGATATTTTGACTTTGAATTCTGGTGCCACCGCAATTTGTAAAACTTGTAGTTAATGTGATTTTTGTGTAGATTCGAGCAAAGTGTCTTTTTCTCTCGCTTACCTTATCGAGTATATTGGCCTAATATCTTCAATTTTGAACGAGATAACGCAGCAGTAGCTAGAGAAGCCGCTGCGACCCGGAGGGACTCAGTTTCTTTTTGACTGACAAAGACCAAAAACTAAAGCATTGTAATCATTAAAAAAACAGCCACATTATTTTGCAATTATTCTCAACATTTGTATTAGAGCGAAAGCTCTTATGCGGACGTTCAGATCATAGCAAAATCATCTCTTGCTTGTAGCTTCCTAGCGCGAGTGCACTATCTCGCGGCACTGTCCGCTCATCGTCGTCTTTTATGCACAATAATCGTGTGTATCTTACCGGAGCGAAATAGCCTTTTGCGTGTCCTGTTAAAAAAAACTTAATCAGTTATATTGTGTGGGCCTCATTTCAGTCATTCATCTATGTAAAACCAGTAAATCAGTCATTGGGGAAAAAAAAACCCGTGTTTTCGCTGTGAATCGAACGTTATAAGCATTCGCTGTCATTTTTCTGGTTTACTTTTGTACGCAGAAGATCGAAAATTGCGAAATATATTCAGGGTTTTCCGCATATAATAGCCCAATCGAGGTATTGCCATATATAACAAAAACAACCAGCTACTGCACGTCGTCCTCGGGCCAAAAACCTCTGTGGTTAATTGGTTACAAATTTTCCTCCTGCAAATAGAAAAACAGGACTAACTCTAGTGATATCAAGTAATATAACACATGATCCGCTGAGGCGTCTAGCCCGATGCTTGCACTGCGAAATCTGAATGGCTTCTCACGAATCACAGTTAGTCCGCATCACCTTCGAGATTCACATTAAAGCGAAGCGGGTACCCTATCTAACTTTACGAGGAACTTCGAGCAGAGGAGCAGATGTTTAAAATATCGCGGCCTTGCAACATGCCGCAAACCACGTACTAGAGAACGTACTCTCTTAAGAATTTTTGTACTTAAAACCATTGTGTCTCTTGCCAAAACTGCTAAGCAAAGTCAGCTTTGCAACGTCTTCATCTTGCCCGGCTTGTCGTCATAAAAAGAAATAGGACAATTTACATCATAAAATTGCAAGCAGTATATATTGGAAATAGAACAACCTCATCTCAGCATTCTCCAATGCCACTATGGGTGCGCTCAGAAGTATTTCAGTGAGCCTTTTGTTGCCCAAATGAAGTCTACCCATCGACGATCCACCCTTCTGCCAAAATCACAGCGAACAAATAGCTACTGATCATTACTGTAAGATTCCAGCTTTTAGCGAGCAGTGCTGCTACATCATCTGGTAGCCAAGTCGAGTTCATCTTCACGATTCCCGCCTTACATTCCATTTATATGGAGGTAAGAACTGAACAATCCTGAACACGACACTATATTAAAACTTTTTTATTCAACATTTCATTCTAAAAAAAGATTAATTTAAACTAACTCATTTAAGATCATATATGTTCGGGCGGCGCTTCCAGATTATTGAAAACTAATGTGCTTGGTCGCTAGTTCGGTGCTCTGAACTGGTGCTTTGGAACTTTCACTACAAGAAGTTCTCGCAGCATTCGTAAAGAATGGTGTGAAGTTTCTGAACCATACCTGGGCCGTTCTTGGAGAAGAAAAAGCTCCACCAGTATATGGTGGCCAGGTTATGGTATCGATGCTCTTTTACTAACATTTCGCTCACCTTGTGTGCTAGTTACTATACATACAAAAAAACTTTAACAGCTTTACTCTCTATAAAATCCCAGAGATTAAGCGCAAAAACCTAATATTGCTAAAGCAGAGCAAAAAAAACAGAAACAAACAAAACAAGTAAACAAATAAACAAAACAAAAATACGTTAACCGCCTTACTCACTATTCATCTCGGAGATATGTAGCAAAGAACAAACATTGCCCAAGCAAAGTGGCGTAACGAATCTTCATGGTGGCGGCCTTATATATGTAGTGCTGATTTCTTAAATACTTTTGTGTAGATACACCACAGAGGTATTGTAGTGAACGTATCATGCAGTTAAATATTTGTGTAAATTAAAGGACATCCGAAGTGTCTGCACGGTGACTTTAAGAAGGTGAAAATTATTGAGTATTTATCGGATGCTTCCAGCACAGGCATCTTTCATTTCGAACGCACTCAAAAATCCAAAAGAAAGCAGAGGAAATTGAGTTAACTGTTTTTTAACGAAAATAGAAGTTTCAGCGAAAGACGTTTTTGACTGCTTTAACTAACAAGAATGAAAGAAAAATAACAATATTTTTAGGATGTTTTTATCGGCTTGTCTACAAAGCAGCATCTTGTGTTGCGCTTAGGACAGCGTTATCTCTTCTAAATCAGACATTTTATCCATTATTGAGCCGGTAGAAGAGCCCTGAAAAATTATGTAATAATAATTCCAAAGCAAAGCAGGTGAGCCTGTATACGTGATGTGTCCTCAGTTACCATTCGGCGGTGTCTAAGAAATTGGTCATGGTGTAACAAGGAGGGAAGATGACCATATACTAAGGGCTGCAATCCACAATCGTAACTGCAGTTACATCAAGCTAGCATAGTTTGTTTAAATGCCATCCACAATAACTCTATATTCAGGATTATGTGCTCATATGGGCAATTCTTTGAATGATTTTTTGATAGATGCACATGACTATCACAATTTTTTTGAATGTTTAGTGCGGTCGGCGTGGATCGAGTTAACGAGAACGTATTGAAACCCGGCACACGCAAAACGGAAGTCAATATTTATTTGTTTTATTTATATTTTCTCACTTATTCAAGCTCTGAACTCTCTAATGAGGGCGGTTACAAGCAGAGAAACAAATACAAATACAGTTACAAATGTACCTCTAAGTGAAAACAAAATACATTCAAGCAAACATAAAAATACCGCTCTTACTACAGAGATATTCAGTACAACAGAATTTAAAATGTCCAAATCATTCCCGCAAAAGTGGCTAAATTCACTCAAATTTTTGTACAGTAGTTTGTTCCGCAACATTCCTTGTCACCTGATCGCGCATTTCAGCAACATCGAAAAAAAGGCGTACGGTACAAGTGAATATATATCTATAACAATTGATGTATAAGCGAGTTTGTTTTTTCGTGAAACAGTTTCCGACATTCGGCATTCTTCAGAAACGTTCCTAAACCCATGCAATCTTGTAGCTCGGCGCAGAAGATCAGGAGGCCTGCTTGCAGATGATCATGGCAGAGCATGCATGTACAGCATACATACACAGACACTAGAACTGCAAGAAGCAGAAAAGAATTTGCAAACAAAAGAAACTTTGCGCTACTTCACTCATCGACCTATCTGGTTAGAGCCTAAGTAAAACCGCGTTACATAGTAAGCATGGAGCCCTTGCTCAGACTGGGACTGGACTGCTTTCATTCACTTGCGTTTTCATTTCCTTAACTAGCATATAAATAGGGATGGTCATTTTCAGTGGCCCGTCCAAGGCATCACTTCTCCGAACAGAAAATGTTGTAAAAGGTAGCAACTACCCCATGTCTAGGGCTCATGGAACACAGGGTCCCGCTAACAACACAAGCCAAAACAAATAAGTCATCGCTCTCTTTCCTGTAATAGTATCAGCACCCTCTCCCGTTGGATTTTTTTTCAACTCACCTCCAGCACCCCCACACCCTATCCGCTCGCATTGCTGGTCAAATTCTTCTCACTGATACGCTCCCAACTGATATCAGCGCGTGTGGTTTCGTCAGAAACAAATGAAAAGGGGCCATGAAGCCGCTACATCAAATAAAGGGGGTCACTCGGTGGACAACACTAAGTTCAGAAGCTTGAATTGCTGTGCGACATGGTGCATGCTCAAGCGAAAAAAAGTAGCAAAAAAAGCGAACAAATTTCTGTGTGTCTTCTCCTGGTCCGGTGTCTTTTTTTCACTGTTTTGTTTTTCTCTTGGACAAGAATATGGAACGGGATAAGGATCGGGTGGCCTTTGCAGCCTCGGTGAACAGGATAAGGAACTTTCCTGCTTCCTCACACATTGAGTCAGTTTGTCAAAGCGACGCCATAATTGCTTCAGCCGGCGCTCCTCACTCCATCTTTGAAATACGCCTTTATTAGGCCAAGCGGCAGTGCGGGAAGGCCTGGGGCATCTTCCGCCTCTCCGACGATACACTATGGCATAAAGGCGCCCCATGAAGACGGCGGCGGTGAGTCAAAAGACAGTCTCCAATTATCCTCTGCATTGTGGTTGTGGGGGGCTCTCGTTTCCAATGAAAAGCCGCTTTCACATGTGCACGCATCTTCCAAAGAGACGCAGCTGGAAATGAGCGGCGGCCCTACAGTGAGCAACCTTTCAGAGTAGTTTTGTTCGGCCTGCGAATATTGGAAAGTTTCCAATAGAAATAGAAAATCTTTCGATTCAATTTTCTGGACTAATGAAATAGTGCATATTCAAAATAATTCACAACAAATTGAATGCATTTTGAAGATTTCTAGCAGTTTCTTAACAATTGCAACGAATATCGATTCAGGCAGATCGTAGGTTTTTCGACGCCGAGTTCAAAACCAGGGCGCACTCCGATGCCGCACAGCATACTGCTGTGACCGGTATGTGCGGAGCGGGCGCCAACACGCCGCCATGCGGTCCATTAATGCAGCAGAGTTTAAAATGCGCATATATAAGGGTTTTACGATTGGGTGACGCAACAGTGTTCAGCAAGTTTTATCATTCCTGCTATTGGAGGCCATGAGTCAGACTCTCGTCCCCCTCATCTACTATGATTTGTTGCTTGTTATTCCGGTATCGTCATTAGTAGCGCGATCACTTCTCATGTGGATGATGTGATGATGAGCTGTTATATATACGACCTCATTTTGTGTGTCCACAAGTGCAGATCGTTGCTTATTTACTTTGTGTATATGTCGTCCTTTTTTCTATTTAACGGCACCTCTCGCAGATTGCAGTTCCGGCAGCTATAGCTGTAATTTCGTGGTTTATTTCTTCAGCAAACGCTTTGCATTTTGTCATGAATAAGCTGGTACAAATTTTCGAACAAAGTCATCATCATCATCATCATCCTCAACCTTACTACACCCACTGCAGGGCAAAGGCCTCTTCTATGTCTCTCCAATTAACCCTGTCCTTTGCCAGCTGCATCCTCCCTTTGCCTTCAAATTTCTTAATCGCATCTGCCCACCTAACCTTCTGCCGCCCCCTGCTATGCTTACTTTCTCTTGGAATCCACTCCGTTACCCTTAACGACCAGCGGTTATCTTGCCTTCGCATTACATGCCCTGCCCAAGCCCATTTCTTCCTCTTGATCTCGATTAGGATGTCATTAACCCGAGTTTGTTCCCTTACTCACTCTTCCCGCTTGCGTCTCTTAACGTTACACCTATCATTTTTCCTTCCATGGCTCACTGCGTTCTCCTTGCCTTAAGTTGAACTCGTTTCGTTAGCCTCCACGTTTCTACGCCGAAAGTGAGTACCGGTAAGATACAGCTGTTGTACACTTTTCTCTTGATGGAAATTAGTAAACTGTCATTCGTTATCTGAGAGAACCTGCCATACGCGCTCCACCCCATTCTTATCTTTCTCGTTATTTCCCTCTTATGATCCATATCAGCTGTCACTACCTGCCCTAAATAGACCTTTACCACTTCCAGGCCCTCGCTGCAAACTGTGAACTGCTGTTCCCTTGCTAGACTGTTGAGCATTACTTTGATTTTGTTAATATTTAGACCCACCGTTCTGCTCTGCCGGTCTAAATCATTGATTATGATTTGCAGTTCACCTCCTGAGTGACTCAGCAAGGCAATGTCATCAGCGAATCGTAGATTATTTAGTTATTCTCCATTTACTCTTATTCCAACTGTTCGTAATTCAGGCCTCGGAATACCTCCTGTAAACAGGCGGTGAATAGAATTGGCGAGATCGTGTCTCCTTGCCTGACGCCCTTCCTTATTGGAATTTTATTGCAGACTTTATGGAGGGCTATAATAGTTGTGCAGTTGCTATGTATACATATCTTCCAGTATTTCCACATAAGGCTCATCTACACCCTGCTTACGCAATGCCTGTATGGCTGCACAGGTTTCCACTGAGTCGAATGCTTTCTCCTAATCAATGAAGGCTATATATAAAGGTTGGTTATGTTCTGCGCATTTCTCTATCACCTTATTGATAGTGTGAATATGATCTATTGTTGAATATTCTTTACGAAAGCCTGCGTGATCGTTTGGTTGATTAAATTCTAAGGTTTCCCTGACTCTATTAGCCATTGCCTTAGTAAATACCTCGTAGGCAACAGATAGTATGCTGCTCAGTCTGTAACTTTTCAAGTCCTTTGCGTCTCCCATCTTACGAATTAAGATAACGTTTGCATTCTTCCGAGCTTCTGGCACGGTCAACGCCACAAGGCATTGCGTATACAGGGTGGCTAGTTTTTCTAGCACGATCTTCCCTACATCCTTCAACAGATCTGCTGTTACCTGATCCTCCCCAGCTGCTTTTTTTCCTTTCCATTGCTCTTAAGGCTTTCTTTACTTCCTCTTTCCTTACTACCGGGATGATGCATTTCTCTGCGCTACTGCCTCTCTCATTAACACCATGACTACATTGGATACTGTACAGATTTGTGAAGAACTCTTCTGCTACTTTAACTATCTTATCCATATTGCTAATTACATTGCCCTGGTCTCTTAGCGCATACATCTGGTTTTTACCTATGTCAAGTTTCCTCTTCACCGCTTTTAGGCTACCTCCATTCTTTAGAGCATGCTCGATTCTCTCCATATTACACTTCCTTATGTCGGCTACCTTGCGCTTCTTTATCAACTTTGATAGCTCTGCTAGTTCTATTCTGTGGGTAGGGTTAGACACCCTCATGCTTTGGCGCTTCTTAATGAGATCTTTCGTCACCTGAGCTAGCTTTCCGGTATCCTGTGGAACTGTGCTACCGCCTACTTCTACTGCGCACTCCGTAATGATGGCTGTCAGATTATATTTCATTTTATTAACATCAAAATCGTCTTCCTCAGTTAAAGCCGAATATCAGTTTTGCAGCGATATCCTAAATTCCTGTATTTTGGCCCCTTACTGCTAACTTGTTAATGAACGTCCCCTTCACTAGCTTCTTCCATTGCCTCTTCAAGTGTAAGGTAGTTCGAAACCCTACGATTCTGTGGTCGCTACAATGCGCCTTTCCGAGTGCCTCCACATTCTTCACGATACTAGGGTAGACATAGTATTAAGTCGATTACATCTCTATATTATTTCTATCTGCGAATTCTACTAATAACTCTCCCCTGCTATTCCTAGAACAAATCCAATATTCGCCTGCCGCGTGGTCGCCAGCCTGCTTCTTGCCCACCTTCGTATGAAATCGCCCATCAGTACAGTGTATTGAGATTTTACTTTTATTCATTGCCGATTCTACGTCATCATAGCAACTTTCAACGGTCTGGTCATCATGCAGGATGTAGACGCGTAGTCCGGCGCCACCTTCAGCTTGTACCTCTTATTAAGCCTAATTACGATAGCTGCCCCCTTTTCGTTAATACTTTAGAGCTCTTCTGCATTGCCAGCTATACACTTTTTAATGAGCAATCCCACAACTAATTCTCGTCTATCCGCTAGTCCGTGATAGCACAGTATGTGCACGTCCTTTAGTACTGTATACGCCTCACCTGCCCTCCTAACTTCACTAAGCCCTATGAGATCCCATTTAATTCCCGCTAGTTCCTCGAATAGCACTGCTAGGCTAGCCTCACTAGATAAAGTTCTAGCGTTATACGTTGCCAGGTTCAGATTCCAATGGTGGCCTGTCCGGAGAGCGAAATTCGTAGCACCCTCCGCTGCGTCACAGGTCAGACAGCCACCGTGGTCACGTGCTCCGCAGCTGCTGGGGACTGAGAGCCGACGGTTAATTGATTTTTTCATAGAAGGTTGTGGCGATGTGCTACACCAGGGTGGCCAAATCTTGTTCTGCTGAGGGAGGGCATTGTAGGTTCTGGTCACCAAGATCAGGCTGCACACCAGGCCTGGTTATGCAATTCCATCGACACGCGGATCGTTTTTTTTCCAACCCGGTGGACAATTGCGCGGCACCAGGATTCGAACCCCTGTCCTCTTGCACGTGAGGCGGATGCTCTACATCTACTCCATGGCTGTATGTAGCCTTCGCAAAAGTAGGCAATAATATAATCAACATTCAATTTGTCTTCAATTGAGCTTTAACGACACCATTCGTATTCAACTCTTTTTCGGAAAAGTGCTATGCTCACACCCCTAATTATTTCGTATAGCAGCTCATAAAGGTGTTTATTTGTTTTGTATTGTCTGGGCCAACAAAGTTTTATTCCCTGCTTTAGTTTTCTGACCTCAAGAGCTTTTAATTCACAATCGTTTAATATACTTGTGATTAAGTTCTTGCGGTGTTTAATTATAACAAACAAAACGCGCTGAACACTACTTTCTCCTTCTAAGATTCCGTTTTGAACCATTCTGATTGAGGTTCCATACCGCAGTCGCTTGTTCTATATTTCGCATAGTGCAGAATAGTTCTCTTCATCGGGGCGGCGGGAAATCCGGAGCAGTATAGGGCTTAGAGTGTAAAGGGGCGCTCACATTAGCGGGAAAGACGCGCAACGCCGGGCGTTTCCCGCGTGCCGCTTCCCGCCCAAGCCAGGTTTTTCTCCCGCGGACAGCCTGCTCTCCCGTCCCGCGGATGCGATGGGTTCGGTACCTATTTTTCCCGTGCCGGTGACAGAAACAGCCAATGGGCGCCGACACGTGAACCGTGACGTCCGGTCCCAGTTCAGTGACCCCGTCGCGCGGCGGCGGCCGCCTGCGCGCGTCCGGCCGGCCCGGCCCCGGCCGGCCGGGGCACTCGGCGGCTGCTTTGCCAGGGCGACGGGAGGGGAGCTAGCAGGGTGCGCTTTCCAGTCTTCTCTAGTGTCACGTGACTATCCCCTTCTCTTTCTGCTCGTTCGGGTCCTCCCTCAGCGCCTCCTCTCTCCACATTCCAAGACAACCGCAGCGAGGGAAAACGCGCGTAGTGTGAGCGTCATTCCGAGGAGCTGCGAGGCAGCGTCGACTGTTGACGCTGTGCCGGCGCGCGGAAGCTTCCCGCTAGTGTGAGCGCGCCTTAAGGGACACGGTTAGAGCATTGTACTTTAAAGGCGCCAAAACGACACACACGCACGCACGGGAGAAGAGAACGGGACAGAGCGCCACTCACAACTGGTATAATTTGCAGAATTTGCAGAAACCACACACTACGGCCTCTCTCATAGCCTGATTCGCTTTGGACGTTAAACCCCCATAAACTATATATATATATATATATATATATATATATATATATATATATATATATATATATATATATATATATATATATATATATATATATATATATATATATATATATATATTGTAGAGCGGTTTCAAAATGGCTCGACGTACTTCGTGCACCCTCTACGGCCTCCTTCCCTCGAGCACTTCGTCGCCAGGCTCGCGACGGTCTTCTGTACCGACGCAACTGTCGTACAGATGGCCGCAAGTGGCTTCTCGTGATTCCCCGACATCTCCGCACTGAGATTTGTGAACACCACCATGCCGATCCTCAGAGCGCTCACGCTGGCTCGCTGAAAACGTACGAGCGACTACGCCAGAGGTACTATTGGCGGGGCATGTACAACTTAGTTCGTCGCTACGTTCGCTCCTGCACGGCCTGTCAGCAGCGGAAGTCGACACCTCGCCCTTCGACTGCCCCGTTACAGCCAATACCGTGTCCGGCTCGCCCTTTTGATCGTGTGGGCATCGACCTATATGGGCCACTTCCCTTCACGACCGCTGGGAATCGCTGGATCATAGTCGCCGTGGACCACCTCACTCGGTATGCTGAGACCGCTGCCCTACCTGCGGCTACTGCTCGCGATGTAGCCTTCTTCCTTCTTCATCACTTTGTCCTGCGTCACGGCGCTCCTCGCGAACTTCTCAGTGACTGCGGCCGTATTTTCTTGTCTGAAGTTTTTCACGAGCTTCTCGCTGCGTGCCACACAGTCCACCGCACCACTACTGCTTACCACCCTCAAACCAACGGCCTCACCGAACGCTTGAACCGTACTCTTGGGGACATGATCGCCATGTACATTTACTCCGACAGCTCCAATTGGGATCAGGTTCTTCCGTTCGTCACCTATGCATATAACAACGCCTCTCAAGCGACCACCGGCTTTTCCCCATTCTTTCTTTTATTCGGACGCGAACCTTCTTGTATGTTGGATACAATCCTTCCCTACAACCCCGACAGCTCGGAATATGCTTCCCTCTCTGACATCACCCGCCATGCTGAGCAGTGCCGCCAGTTGGCTCGCTCCTTAATTGCCGAACGTCAAGGTCTCCGTACCCATGCTTCCGATCAAGACACGCCCGCGGTTCACTTCTCCACTGGCTCACTGGTCTGGCTCTCTGTTCCGAATACGTCCAAATTTACGGCCAAGCACATCGGCCCTTACCGCATCCTGGAGCGTACGTCACCGGTCAACTAAATTATCGAACCGGTGACACCTTTTTCGGACCATCGCCGCCGTGGCCGCGACGTCGTTCACGTCAGGCGCTTGAAGCCGTATTATAGCCCCCTCGTAGTCTCCTCTCCTTGAGTCGCCAGGATGGCTCCCTCTTTCCGCCGGGGCACTTGGAATGAAGAAGATGAACCAGCCTCGAAGCCAGCGACGACGAAGCGCTCGCGCCGCCGGTTGGATGCTCGTGCTGGATGGAACACTGCCGCTTGTGTCTGGTCTCTCGGCTCTCTGCCTCGTAGATTGCCTGTGCCAAGGTCTTCGTAGCCGGCGCTTCCATCGTGCCAATAAACCGCTCTACATTATTTATATATATATATATATATATATATATATATATATATATATATATATATATATATATATATATATATATATATATATATATATATATATATATTATATATATATATATATATATATATATAGTCAGCCAGCGCCTGCTCAAGTGTCACATATATTAATGAGCCTAATTAAAATTTTAAGGGATAGAGTTGTGAATAAGACGACATGGATTAACCGAAGAATAAAAAAGAGGCAGAAGCATTCGGAGACGTGGAGAGAGATGATTGGTGGAGAAGCATTCGGCGAGGTGGAGAGATGATTGGTGGAGAAGAGAAGACGACGACATGGCTTACGTGAGCTAAAACCGAGGCTATAAAAGGGGAGTGAGAGCGAGGCACGGGGGGGGGGGGGGGGGACAGCAGAGAAGCGGAGGCTCCGGCGGTTCAGGGGCACATCGTTTGGAAGAGAGCGACGCCGGCTACTGCTCCGGTGAGCTCGCGTTCTGCGGCTTCGCATCGTGGACTCCTTGCTGTGCCTGAGCCCGTTCCGGGGAGTCAACGGAGGACGCTGCCACCTGCTACGGCTAAGGCAGTCTCCAGCGCTTTTGCCACCCATCCGGATGGTGGCCCCAACGCCAACAACACCGGCATTATCTGCACGGGCGCTTGGACCGGGAGCTTCTACGACGCAGCCAGCGACGCCAGCCCAAGCACGCCGAACGCCGCCTCGACGCCGGCTACTGGATCCATGCAACGCCGCAGCCGCACCGAAGTAACCGTAAGCACGAACGCCGACCGCTGTATAGTAGAACGCTAGTAGTAGACGCTGGTAGCAGTATGCCCGGGTCGTGTGTATTTATAGTCTTTGTGTTTTGTGTTATATTTGTTACTTGTTTGTTGTAGTGCGTGTGTCATGTGGGGTGTATTAAAAATGCATTTGTGTGGGTACACCTGTCGCCTAGTTCATTGTTTCGGTCCGAGTGTTCTCCGGGAAGACCCGTGACATAAAGGAACATATTCACTTATGAAGTCGTACACGAGAAGCATCGCTCAAAAATCTAGCCCAACAAGAAGTTCTCTTAATCTATACATAGTTAGAGGGAGAAAAGGACGGATGGATGGATGTAGCATCCTCTTTGAAACGGGACGGCAGGTGTGACCGTGCTCGCTATTATTTTACTTTTTACGTCTCAATCTCTTTAACTGCGGAGATCGAAGCGAGCGGGCATTCCTCTTGGTGCTGTGGAGCCCTCGGCAGCACTCGTATTTCGAATGGCCGCTGCATGGGAGCGCCACTACGACTCGTCAAGATTATTTGCCACGTGTTTTTTTATTTGCAACCTATTTTTCTCACTGGAGGGCTTAGCACGTATGTGGTACGAAAACTACCAGTCGTCCCTAACCACATAGGAGTTATTTAAGAGGAAACTTTAGATAGTATTCACCAGCGCAGTGAAAAAACAAAGAGCCGAACGTCTCCTCGAATAGGATCCAGGGTCCGAAAGAGTCCATCCGCAGTTACCTCGAAGAGAGGAAGCGCCTCTCTCGCCGCGCCGACGCCGAGATGACCGAGGAAAGGGAAGTTCAGTTATTAATGTGCGGCGTAAAAGAACAACTATTTGCCAGCCTCGTCCGCCAGCCGCCAAAAATCTTCGAGGAATTCATGCAAGAAGCCTGCACGAGAAAGAAGACCCTCGACATCCGCACTCGGCAGTACGACCACCCTGCCTGTGCCTGTGCAATTCGTCCGGATATGACGACAATCACCACTGAAAACTTGGGGCAAATTATCCGCGAAATCGCCCGCCAGAAGCTACGACGACTGCTGCGAACTTCCCTACAGCCTCAAACAGCGACCCTTATGAATTTGATGCGGAAGAAGTGCACCAGGCAATTGGCACTGCGAATTCCACGGCCACACAACCCCAGCCCATGACTTACGCCGCCACGGTGCGCAGCCGAAGGCGTGCTCCCATTCGGTGCAAGGAGCCATATACACCACCCAAAGATTCCAACCGCCCGCCCGCCATACTGAGTTGCAAGCTCACACAAGAAAATCCCATCTCTGGAGGAACCCGTACCATGGACGCCCCCTCTTCTTTTGTGGAAAACCCCGCCACATTTTTGGGCACTGCCTCCACAAAAGAATGCGCTTGCGTGACTTCTCAGTTGATGCCCCACGACCCCGTCCCAGCCAAAGACCATGGCATATCAATGAATGCCTGCGTCGAGAGGGGTACGTGCCATCTAGCCGTCTCTCCCGGTCACCGTCACCGTCCACGCCAAATATTACGTCGCTGGGCCGCAGCTACGGAGTGTTTCTTCGCGTCATGTCTCCCCGGCCCGGTAGGGAAATTTAAGCCGCAACCACTGGTGGTAACGTTGCTCACGAGTGAAACACCGAAGATCCTCCAACGACCATGACGCATGAAGGCACCGACCCACGACACGCCAACGCCGCGTACAATGACAACCTTGACCACGACGCATAGCGCCTTCAACACGACGCCGTCGCCCAGAAAAGCTTCGACGACACGCCCTACCCATGATTCACGCACCCGACGAAGCCGACCCGACACGCACCCGACGTGCAGCGCAAGAGCCAGGACATCTGAGATAGAAGTGGTTACCGACGGTCGGAAATTTACCGCCATAGTCGACACGGGCGCCGATTATTCGGTGATGAATGAAACATTCGCCTCGGAATTGAGGAAAGTCACGACCGTCTGGAACGATCCAATAATTCGCACCGCCGGAGGCCACATCAATACGCCATCGGGGCGATGCACAGCGCGAGTGACCGTGAAGAGTCATAT